>ADNK01003276.1:85000-179314 GCA_000320545.1 Bigelowiella natans CCMP2755 | reverse complement strand
TGGTCGGCAAAATTTGCCAACCATTCGGACTCCGAAACCTTTGGAATGGGTGTCCATGTGCAGCACCGTGCAAAAGTTCTGTCACCATGGCAGAAATGGCACGTGCACATCAGCACTCTGATCGTGGTCACCACGTCCATGGGGGCGTGTCAGCGGTCTGGCCGCGCCACCCACGATCAAGGAGCTGTCGCAGCATGCGCACGTCCACTCGTGCTGCACGCTGCGCTGCGCACATGCGCATGGAAGTTCTCAGAACTTCGGGAATCTTCGAGAAGCTTCGAGAATCTTCCAGAAGCTTCGAGAACATTCCGGAAGATTCGAGAATCTTCCAGAATCTTCGAGAGCATTCCGGAAGCTTCGAGAATCTTCCAGAGAATTCGAGAGAATTCTGGAAGATTCGAGAATCTTCGCGAATGCGCCGGAACCCAATGCGCACATGCATGCAGCGCAAGTCACAAGTCATCAACACAATTCAAACGCACACAGGACCGCGTGTTGACACTCAGTGACATCAGCACAGTCCCGCGCACAAAAGCTAAGCAGCTACCGCAAGCCCGCTGAAAAACGAAGCTCCACAGCCACCAGGCTAGCAGTGTTCAAGTGGTCTCCCAGGAAACCCAGGTGGACGTGGTTGATCAGAGGTGCTCTCCCGTCCCGGGTGATTGTGTCACTCGCACGCTGTTGTGCACCAGCCATGCTGCTCTCTGGAGCCACGCTGACGTCCTGACTTTCATCCAGAGGTTCAGAGACGAGTTCGGAGACCGTCTGACGCATCCAAGTGCAGCTTGGTTGGTCAGCACAGCAACTTGTGCATGGTCGCACCTAGCTCTGACGGCCAGTTGCCAAGATCAGCACGCAGGTCTAGAGGTGGTGACAATTTTTGGGGAAAAAACAAAAAAAAGTCAGGAATTGTTCCAGAAGATGAAGCCGTGCTGTGCATTGTGCGTTGTGGTTGGAGTTGCATTGCTTGCACGTTGACACAATGAACGTGAACTTGCATCGCAGGCCCACAACACTCGTTTGTGCATTTTTTCACCGAAATCGCACATGTCAGTTGATCGCAAGTTGGTAGTCGCATCCTTGACTTCCCAGCTATAGTTAAATCTAGTAACAATATTAGTCGTATTATCACCCATCAATCATAACAACAACAACAACAACAACAACAACAACAACAACAACAACAACAACAACAACAACAACAACAACAACAACAACAACGACGACGACGAAGGAGCTTCTCATCAGGAGGGAAGAGTCACAGGTGAAGTGCGTCTCGCAATGCAAAGGAAAAGAGGGAGTAGGCGGGGAAGTACAACTAATGTTCAAAAATAACACATGATCCAACGCAAACCACTTTGCCTGTGTGTAAGGCCTGGGGAGGACTAGAATAAAATTGCATAACCACCCGTGAACTCCAATCATTTTTCTTTTTGCTGCTTTTTTGCTATCCTGGTCATCTATTAGCATCTCTATCTCCGATTTAATATGGCGGACGAGAAAAGCACGGCCAAAGACGACGATGCTGGGCTACCACCACAGCTCAGAATGTTTGCAGAAAACACGGACCAGCCCTTTGAGCTTGAAACTTTCCTTGAGGTTAAACTCTGTCATCGAAATCTACAACGCTACGTCCTCGGTTTTAATTCTTCTTTATTGAATAATTAAAGAATTTCATGAAAAAGCCAGAGTCTATTGTGGATCCCCAGGTCGCACTCAAAGGACTCAGAAATGAGTTGAGAGGGGCAAAGGTGTGTTCGTTTAATAATGCAAAAAATAAGAGCAGCGGCTGAGATACTCCTGGCAATGCAAAAAATAAGAGCGGCAGCTGAGATACTCCTGGCTGCTGCCGTCGCTCTCGCTACTATCAAATATGGAGGAAGGCGAAAATAGAGCGATTTTAATCATGAAACACTTCATGAGACAGCTAAGGATGTCGTCATTCACCACCAATATCTACAGATCTCCCTGCAAAACCGGTTGATAGATTTGCTCAATTCTAATTACCGTGACTTCATCGGCCTTCCGACGATGCTCACAGGAACAAGGTTGAGTCTTTCTTCCCATCTTATGTCGATGATGTCTATACCTTGGCACATTGTGCTTTATTATCATCATTCTCTCGCAGTGATTCTGTAGATGGCACCTCTCGAGAACTTTCGTCAGTCCACTCTCAAATGGAACATGTCTACAAATTAATCCAAACGGTTGGTTATTCATCTTTGATTATGTTTATGTCAGTTTTTCCCTACAAGAAAAATTATTCCTTCTTCCTTCATTCGGCAGGTGGTAAAGCGTTTTGAGAATGCATCAGAACGACAAAAGGCAGTTGCAAGGAAGAAAAAAGTTCTTCTTATCCTCAAAGATGCAGTGGAAACCTTCGATAAAGTTAAACGACTTCTGGATGTAAGACAACCATAAACACCCAAACGAAAGAAGATTCAACTTTTATGTGTGTAATCATCCATTTGAAACGCATATGATGGCACCATCGAAGAGATGATCTGGAGAAGAAAGAGATTTTTTCAGTGGATGTTACATGCATTGAAGATTGTAATGATGCTATATCCCAGGTTGCCGAGAATCCCTTTTCATCATCATCATTATCATCATCATCATCATCATCGCCAGCAGCAGCAGCAGCAGCAGTGACTGGTGAATCAGCAACAAATAGCGTCTTTTCCAAGGGAGAACAGACGGTTGCAACCGAAGCGAAAACTAAATTTGAAAATGAAGGGAAAATGGTGATGAGAAATGCAGGAATTGTGAAGGGAGCAGGAGAAAGAGAGAAAGGGGGGGCTACTTTGGTGGAGAACTACCACCAAATGCTGTCAGAGAAAATCCTTAGGAGGAAGAGTACAACAAAAGATTTTTTGTTCGAAAAAAATAACAACGGTGGTAGTAGAAAGAGCGGCGAAGAAGGCGACGACGATGATGGTGCTGTTGACCAACAACAGCACCAGCAGCAAAGACTATTTTTTATTCGTAGAGTTTCAGCATTTCTAGAGCGCATCAGCAGAGAAATAACAAGACTTAAGGTTGACACGGAGAGAACGAAGAGATTTAAGATTTCAAAGGATATCCAGGTGCTATTGCTGTGTTTTTAGTTGTATTCAATCCACATGATTGATCAAATATTGTTACTACTACTACATTTTGAGATTTAATCGCCACCGCTTCCTCCTTCCATTCAACTACACTAATAATCAAACGACACAAATACATATACAAAATTTTATTGAATATCGGACTTTTGTAAAATCTTATTTTTCCCTTCCCCCCCCCCCCCCTTTGATTCTCTATTATTCAGAGCGTAATTCCTGAACTGGAAGAGCGCATGCTCAAACTTCTGAAAAGGACATTTGTCGATGTGATGATTCTGCAGCAAGAAGACATCATCTTGGTGCCGCAAGAGGTCAGTCAGCTATGGTAGCAAGGTCTCTCTCTCTCTCTCTCTCTCTCTCTCTCTCTCTCTCTCTCAAAAGAATTAAGTTAAGAATCAAAACTACCAGCCCTAGCCCCAGCAGTAGAGACACGCACATACTGAAAAACATAAATGATACTGCTTGGCCGGTCTTTCATTTCACATTTCTCTATTTTGTTGTTGTTGATCTTCTTCTTTTTGTTCTTCCGATGTTAATTTGTTCCAGGTAATTGCTCAGTGTTTGCGCTGCTTCATCTCTTTGGATAAGATTGAACTCGCAGAAAGCACACTGAGAGAACATGTTGTCAAACCTATAATCAAAACAGCCATTACCAAAGACATCATCAAAGCTCTTCTGCAGGAAGATGGTGGTGGTGGTGGTGATGATGATGATGGTCATTTATCCAAAATGAGTAGTACGAACAGCAATAACAACAACAACAATAACAACAAGAACAAGAAGAACAAGAGCAAAAAGAGAGCTAAGGGAGATGTTCCTCCCTCCTCTTCCTCCTCCTCTTCCTCCTTCTCCTCCCCTTCCTCCTTATCCTGCGATCAAGCTGCTGCTACCGGCGAACAAAAGCAGCAGCAGCACCACCACCAGCAACACTTTCACTTTGAAGATGCGTGCACCCTGCAGCATTTATTCCAGATGGTGATATCATCTGTGTCATCTCGTTGCCAAAGTGTGTTGGACGCAACCCTCTTTCCTCTCACGGCCTTCAGCTTTGTCACCAAATCGATCGCTGCTGAGATTCTCCCCGCCCTTGAAGATGCTGGAGGCAGCGAGTTCTTCGCACCATATCTCCCAGACAGATTCTTTGGAAGGTAATATTAATAGTACTACTCCTTGATTCACACACACACACACACACACACACACATACATACTCACATACACACACATGCATGCATGCAAATAGACAGACAGAGATATAAGAAGCAGTATATTTATTGATATCGTTACAATCCATCCGCCTCATCATCATCATCATCATCATCATCATCCGTATAGCAATCATGCTATATCGACTAATCATTAACCACACCGTACTACTACTGGCAGCCTGCTTCATGATGATGATGATCATGATCAAACTGCTGCTTCTGCTACTGCTTCATGATGATGATGATCATGATCAAACTGCTGCTTCTGCTACTTCTTCATGATGCTGATGATGATGACGATGATCAAGTAATATTGTCCTCTCTCCTCCTCCTCTTCCTCCTCCTCCCTGAATGTACTCGATTAGGTATTCCGCATGTCAGCAATTGCTAAAGGCCCTGCAAGATCTTTGTCCGGACAGGGTCAGAAAACAGCGTTTGATGACATCAAGGCTAATTGGTCACTTTCAATCCAAGTGGAGTCTTTCTGTATACTTCCAACTACGGTAGTACTCGTAATAGCAACTACTAACGCCATGTGCTGCTCTTAGGGGCACGGCTAACCTACACGATGATGATGATGATGATGATGATGATGATGATGATTCTTTTTCTTCTTCTTCTTGTTCTTCTCCTTCTTGTTCAGATTTCAGGATATCCGGAAGGGGCTTGAAGCAGCAGTCACACACAAACCACAAAAGCGACGAGCTGCAGCAGCAACAGCAACAGCAACAGCAACAGCTTTGGGAGAAAAGAAAGATGCGCAGCAGCAACGATCTGAGGTCTTCTTCTTCACGATGACGGCATCACATCAAGTGTATAAGGCTGTCTTTAGGTGCTGGGAAAAGGGGATATTCATAGAGAAACTAACTCACAGGTAGTAATAGTAGTGGTAGTAGTAGTAGTAGTAGTAGTAGTAGTAGCAGTAGTAGTAGTGGTAGTGATAGTAGTAGCAGTAGTAGAGGTGATGATGATGATGATGATGATGATGATGATAATGATTATTTTTATGATGATGATGATTATGAGAACCATGATCATATTACGACGACGATGCTACTATTTATCAACCAACACTAGGTTTTTCAAGGCAACGATTCAGTTGTTAAGAAGGTATATTTTTCCTTTTTCTTCCTCTCCCCTTCTCAAATGATGACGACGATGATGATGACGATAATGATGACTACCTAGTATGATGAGAGGAACTTGTTACAAAATAACAATGATTCATCATCATCGACTTAAAATACTGTCATTATGTGTGTGCCTCCTGCTGCCCTGCCTTACTCCTCCTCCCTCTACCCTGTTCGTGCTTGTTGTAGATATACAAGCTGGATTATTCAAGGATTAGGAGGAGGATCAGAAGAGACAGCAATCACATCATCATCATCATCAACAACAACAACATCATCATCCGCTGCAGCAGCAGCAGCCCCAGTAGACAACGACAACAAGGAGAATAAATCTTCTTCTTCTTCTTCTTCTTCTTCTTCTTCTTCTTCTTCTTCACGTAGTAACATACCGTCGTCTACTATTGGTGGTGCATGGAAACCTTTGCCTTCGGTTTCTGATTTGCTGAGTTTGGAGAAAGATATTGATCTTTTGAATGAAAAAGCTATCAAAAGCAGGCTGATCCCTCTCATCATTCAACACACAATCGCTGCTACTACTACTACTACTACTACTGCTGCTGCTACTACTACTACTACGGCGAAAAATGAAGAGGACGGTGCTAATAAGTGTAAGGAAGAGGAGGAAGAGGAGGTATGTAGTTGCTACTACTGGTGAACCCAACAATCTCATATTACAATATACAATATATACTATATATAAATATATCTTATGAGGATAAGAGTATGAATTGATATGTCAATAGTAAAGAAAATTTACTCGCATGAAGATGATGATGATGATGATGATGATGGTGATAATGACAACATAAGACGTTAATTGGCAACGGTCGTTCTGTTCCCTTCTTCTTCTTCTTCTTCTTCTTCTTCTTCTTCTTCTCCTTGTTCTCCTTATTTCAAGCAGACAAAGAAGCTAATAGAGAGCGGAATGGAAGACATCATCAGCCAAATAAACGAGGCCCGGCGTAGGTGTATTTCGTGCATAAGCTCAAGGGTTTCACGAGATTGTCTTGCATTCATTACTGTAGGAGTTCCAAGGATTAAACTCAAATACAGTTAAGAAGAAGATGATGATGATGATAATGATAATGATAATGGTGATGATGGGTAGAGATATTGCAAAGATGTCGCTTTGGCAAATGAATGTATACTAGCTGCTGTGACACTGGTGCTTGCAATGATCGATCTGCTTTAGTCTAAATTTTGGGCGATGTTTGTGTAAATGCGGAGAATTATATTGAATTATTAGACAACACATAAGTCTAATGGAAGAATTCACATAATAATAATAATAGAGCATTCTCAATTCTTATCTTCTTACAAGATGATGATGATATATGGCATCCATATCGTATTGTTGTGACAAAAAGGTATGACTGGTGAAACAGCTCCCAAAGTCCCTTCCTCTTACGTATCCTCAGTATTAGAGCCATTGAAGAAGCACTTGCTGCTGGCAGCAGCTGCAGCAGAAGGAAAAGGAGTAGACAAAGAGGAGGACCTACAGCAGCAGCAGCAGCAGCAAAGAGGAGGTGGCACCGGGGGGGCAAATGTATGTTGTAGATGGCTAGCTGATGCTGTTGTTGCTTCAGTGTGCAGTAAATACGTGGTCACCGCCAAGGAGCTTCTACAAGTTGTCGCCAAAACTGAAGCAATTCTATCACGTCTCAAGAAAAACAAAAAACAACAAGCATCAACAGCATCATCATCCTCCTCATCATCGTCATCACAGAGCATGTCTGATGCGGATAAGATTCGTCTGCAGCTTCAGTTGGACATTACTGCCTTTGCGTCACAAGTCCGGGTCTTACTTGGGTCAAACTATAGGTTGAAGGAATTGGAAGATCTCGAGCAGCTAATAATGACTAAAAAGTAAGCAATCATAACTGACCCGTGCTGGAACATCACTCATCTGCGGAACTGCTTCCTCCCAAATACTGCTTGTCTTGTCTGCCACCTATCGGTGCAGTCATGCATTTTTATCGATCTCTGCTTGAAAAAAAGTCAGTTATAATCCTTGAATGATGCTATGGGGGGACACCAAGAGAAGCATGCCTATTGCTCGTTGACTGATATAGCGCGGCCACATGATTTATATCTAGCGTCTCGCAAGGCGCATGTACGTGCATGTGTGCGATGTAGAGCCCTTTGCTGTCATTTGTTTTGCAATATAGCAAGATATACTGTCATTCGATGGGTCAATGCATGCTGTGAAAATTACATAGGGGTGCCATCTGTGCTAACACTGTGCGTGAGAACATGTGTCGTATGTGCAAGCGCGACAGGCCAAACAAAGGAGGCCATTAGCTAGCTAGAGCGCTACGTTTGCTACGTACAAGCTACATGCATATGCATTGTTGGATTATGAACGGTTGCAGCCCCAAATAATAAGCTCTCGCAATCTATATAGCAATTCAAGAAGGTCATTAGCTAGAGCGCTACTCCGTGCTGTTATGCTACATGCATGTATCATTGGTACGGTTGCACCCCACATGTACATGTTTAGCAGGTACAACATGAGCGCTGTAGCCGCAGCTTTGCATAGCTTGCTACATAAGGATAATAATTGAAAATCATTACACCTGTCAAACATGTTTAGCAGGCCTTTGCTTATAGCCTACTGCGCTGTGCACGACCAAACTGCAATAGCATAGTCAACATCTGACTACTTCTCTACGGCAATCAATGTTCCATACTTGGGCTGTCGTCGCCTCGTCATGTCACTGGTTTTAAGAGGACTTTTCTCTGTTTCCATGCGAGCCCCAACATTGCTACTCTGTCCGTTATCTGTTGTAAAAACCGGGGAGATTTGTACAAGAATACAAGGGTACTGAGAAAAGGATCGACAAATTTGGATATGATGCGATTTTGTACTTTTGTCGCTATCAACAGCTATTGCAGGATGCCTTTTAGCAGCTGTTGCAGGATAATACGTCCATGCAGGCTCCTACAATACGCAAATGAATAACTAGAATGAATAGACTGGAATTTCGATCCGTTAAAACACATTTACCACTTCAGAGAGATTGGCATAATTAAATGTCAGTGTGAAATTCTCTGGAATGAACTTCACCTAGTAAAACAACGCACAAGCTTGATGGTGCAATCGTTTATTAAACCAGTAAAAATCCAAACATCATATTTTGGAAATAGCTATAGCATCGGAAGGTATGTTCCTAAACAATCTACCACCTGATCTTTAAATTGATAGCCAAAGAGAACATCTTTGGCCTCGTAGAGCATAATTTTACATACGCTCTCTTCAGTAATGGGGTCAATTCCCGTTACTGCCACGTGGATCTTAATAGTTTAAGCAGTAAAAGTAGAAAATAGTGCACGATAGTAGTAACGATGAAAAGGAGTTGGCAATGATGACTGTGGATGATTCGAAATATTCACCAAACAGCAGGACTTCATATTCCTGCCAAACGATGCACTACTAAATGTTACAAACACGATGTAGTAGTACATTGGTTCTGTCCTCTTCCATGTCCTTGGCAGATCTATTGAACAACGGCGTGTTGGGCATTATCCGATGCTGAATTCAGTCCAAAAAAGATCATGTAAACCGTCTTCTTAGGTAAAGCAATCACTCTCTCACTGAATAAATGTGATACTACTACTACCTGAAGGGTCCACACTCCTCGCACACTGTGCTTGCATTCTGTTACGAGCTCAAGCGTGTGTGTTGGATGAAACCGCTGCCCGTCAGGATCAGTCTCACTGGTAACAATTGTAGTAGTAAAATTACTTAATTTTAGCACATGCTGTTACAATGTATATTATCTACGTTCATATGCGTGTGTGTGTGTGTGCGTGTACTCACGTATATAAATGTAAATGCGAAGTTATAGGAAAACGACAAAAACACAATTGTCACTACTACATACAAGCGCCCCAGGTAGGCGGTTGCTGTCACGTTGAGCAAATCGTTGTATGCGCCCTCTACATTCCCAAATCGGAACTCTAGAGTGGGAACAGATCGAACATTGCGCACCTAAACATCAAAGAACAGTAGAAGGAAGACAATCGTTCTCTTACTGGGTGATTGTACAAAGGAAACAGAAGTAGAAAATTGTGAGACGGGAAGAAGCAATGCCTTTAAAGTGAAGGAAAATGGATGCACGACAAATTGCAAGCCCTACCACCATCACATCCGAAAATTTAAACTTCCATTTAGGACGAATAAATTTGGTGAATACTACGCCTGTGATGATGCAACATTATGAAAATAGTGAGAAACTTGATTCTTTATCATGTACAGAATGATAAACACACAGATGGATGACGAGGGGGGAGGCAGAAGCGTGGAGAGAGTAAGGGGGTGGGAATTTCAGAAAGAATGTGGAAAAAATATTCATCAACTTCTTTCACTAGAGAATAGTTTACTTCTCTCTCTCTCTCTCTCTCTCTCTCTCTCTCTCTGTGTGTGTGTGTGTGTGTGTGTGTGTGTGTGCGTGTACGGTGACCAGCAAAGATCGTCGTGATAATAAGATTATGGATTCCTGGAATAGAATATAAGAGATACTCCATCACGCAGAGATAGAGGAGAAGTTCAGATACAAGAAGGAGGAGGGATATATATATATATATATATATATATATATATAATATGTACATAATATTGCACTTTCTATGTAGTGGCTGCAAATTTGCCAAGATGACCTTGAAAGAATACAACAGTATTAATAGCTGGTCCTTGAGGGGAGAGCTGATGATTGTATTGGTTGTAATAGAGGGCTTTTCTCTCTTTCTCTCCCTCTCTCTCTCTCTCTCTCTCTCTCTCTCTCTCTCTGTCTGTCTGTCTATGCGTCACAAGTACATACAGAACCAGCGGGAAAGTGATAGTGGAGTTAGCCAAAGACACCATTCACAGCAAAACCAATCAAGTAAATCGTTTTCACACGGATATAATTTAGATATTAATATATATACATTTATCTATTAATTTATATTATGTGCATATTTTATATGTTATAATATGCTGAGCTGTTGCTATGCGCCATACTATTTTCTTCACTATGGCTTTATCTGTTTGGGGAATCTATGCTCTGTTGTAACTGATGCTGATGATAATGATAATGATATTGATGGTAATGAATTTTGCTACTTCTAACCGTTCCGTATCCGACGGTCGTGAACGTTTGGAATGAGAAGTTGAAGTCGTCCTACCATGCAAAGATATAGTATATAAATATATATATATATATATATATATATATGTGTGTGTGTGTGTGTGTGTGTGTGTGTATTAAAGTACGAGTTGTAATTATCATTTTTGCAAAACATACTCCTATTGTCTCCTCAGCCACATCAGTCACACACATATACATGCGTCCGTAAAGCAGCAGACGCAGCAGCAGCAGTAGGTAGTAGTAGTAGTAGTAGAAGTAGTAGTACATAGTGGTAGTAAGTAGTAGTAGTAGTCGTCGTGGTGGTGGTATTGGTGACGTTGATACCCAGAAACCTCCTTCTACGCCTCCACAGCATCCTCCCAATATCCAATATATGCTAGAATCACCACCATCCCACAACACAGCAAGTTTAACATACGCAGCAGCAGAAATTTCAGCATCAACGTTGAGAAGCTATGACGACAGAGAAACAACAACAATGCTCAGCTGTAGACAACTTACCATCCAAAAAGAATGTTAACCAGGAAGATATAAAGCGTCATCTCGGTCAGAACTAGCCACAAAGATCCTTGCAATATGTGCTTATAAATTCTCCCTCCACACCCAGAATCCTGCAACAATCATAACACAGATATTTCTTACTACCAACAGATAACATTATGGCCCGACAGAAAAGATGTTAAATATGAACGATTGCGCCTAGGTACATATATGTGTAGGTTTTTGATGTTGAGCTTTTTGCGCTCTTCAGCTGGAATTTGTGGCTTATCGTTGACAGATTTAACACGAACATATCTGACAACAAATTAATGTAAAGGAGGGGAGCGTAGGAAGAATCAATGAACGAATAACCGAAGAACTTAATCAATATTAGGTGATAATAACTAACAGTAGCGACTGACCTACGTGACATGCAGATACATCCTCCATCCTTAGTCTCTTGGTATGGATGTTCTCCCAGAGAAATTGATGACCTACGAGGACGGTGATTCCTATGATAGGAGGAGAGAATTTGATCAACTACAACCAATGGCGGTGAGCCCTATGATAGAAGTCGTCGTTTTAATAATCATAGGGAAACAATGCGCCAACAAGTCACTAAAGCCTTTACATTAAAGAATGCTTCTCGACCGAAACGCCACCAATGATGGTAGATGTCATCCTGTTTTCCGAGTAGTAGTGATTGTTGCTCTCGCCTCCTCCCCCTCCTCTCGTTGATATGCTCGTACAAACTTGAACGTTGGTGCTGTAGAGCCCAGATGTCGTAGTCGTTTATGTTCAATGTCTACGAGTCGTCTGTAATATCCAGATATCTACGAGAAGAGAGAGAGAGAGAGAGAGAGAGAGAGAGAGAGGCCACTAGAGAAAAGCAAAGCAGCAGTAGGCTTTTGCAGTTATCATCTGTCAGTTATCTTCCACTGTTAAGGAGTCTGGCGTCCTGAGATGATCCAGAGATTCATTTCAAAGTACGAGACAGTCCCGAATATCCGTCACTAACGGGCATCCAAAGACACGAGTTAGTAAACGAGAAAAAGCTCCTGTACGTGTTTTTATTTAAAAACGGCCTGCGTTGGAGTAGGACGTCACCCCGATGCAAGCCAAAACCCATGGCTCCTCATCCACACGTGCATCTGGGCCTGTTGCTAATGGCAGCAGGGCTGGCCTTCTCCCATAGCACCAAAGGATTCAGCAGTCGGACTGCTGGAAATTCGATACTACATTTAGCAGCTCCTATGAATCCTAAGGCAGGAGGAGCAGCAAGAGCAGCAGTAACAGGGGCTGCTGTGACTTATGGGCATCGTCGTCCCTTCAGTGTGCACAAATCGACGTCGACGTCGACGTCCTCACCACGTCGTTATCAAGCTGCTATTATCACTGCTAAGGCAGAGAGAGAGGGTCGATCTAATGATTCTAACATTACACTTTCATTTTTTCACGAGAGATCCTCTTCTGTTCTCTAAGTTATCTCCATTCTGCAGTGAGCAATCGAGCGCGCCTCCGCCAAGAAGTTGCGAACCCATTTGCTGTTGTCAGGCTTTGGGGGTGAGTCTCATTCACCATAACAGCATCTTGCTTAATGTAGTTCAATGATTATTGTATAATTTCAACCATAGATGTCATGGTCATCTTTTTTTGTTCTATCTGTGTCATCATCTTCATCCTCATCATCATCATCATCCTCATCATCATCATAATTGGTTTCGTTGTTATATATAATAGGGCGGCTGCGTTCTCTGCGCAAGCCGGTGTAGCATCTCTTGTAGCTATGTCCCGACTAGCTGCATCTATTGCAAATGCACCTGGGGCTGATACGGTTGAGCAATCAGCACAAACACTAGGTTTCTTCTTCCTCCTCCTTCACCCCGTCTAGTTTCCTGAGATAAGTGTTCTTTTTCTTTTTCCCATAGGAATCGATCTTGCCTGCCTTGGCGTTCTTGCAGGGTAATTTTGAAAACATATAAAATTAGACTACTCAGACGGCGGTCTAAGTTACACAAAGTGCTGATTTTACTACTTGTCCTCGCAACCCCCTCCTTTAATACATGGAAAACAGCATCTTCCTGAGGGAGCGTTCACAGGAAGCAAAACGATTACAAAAATTTGAAAGGTAAATTCGTGAACTTTATGTATAATCTATATATTTCTTAGGATACAATATCATACGACATTATTGTTGTTATTATTATTGCTATTAATACTATTATTACTCGGACGCACATAAAATAGAAATCAAAATTTTAACTGCATAGGGAAGAAGTTTTATCTCAGTTGGTGATCGAGTTGCCTAGCGGGAAAAGAGCTCAATTACAGGATATCCAAGGTTGTAGTAGTAGTAGTAGTAGCAGCAGCAGCAGCAGCATTGTTGTCGATATGACCACTCTCTTACAGCAGACAACATGCCAAATAGTAAAAGGAGAGCAACAATATAGTTAGAATATGTATATGATAACAGTAGAGAGGATATCTACAACTAAAAACAATAATGACTTAATACAAAACGTGCTGCTGCTGCTGCTGCTGCTGCTATTCCCTACTACATGACGAGGGACCTTGAACAATTTTGCATCGAATTATTGTTTTATTACCTAGGTTTTGCTAGACTGGTGATCGTAAGCGCAGGGAGTTCTGAGGTCAATGAATGCATCAAAAGCCTACTCCTCCTATCCCCCATAACAATTAAGTGTTTGCAAATCCCAACGACCACCATGCCACTTACAACTATACTTTTACTACTACTACTACTACCACTACCACTACCACATCTTCCTGTTTTGTTGTTTGATGTAGCTTGCAACGTCTGTGAAAGCTGCTGAAGAATGGAGAA
Organism: Bigelowiella natans CCMP2755; assembly: GCA_000320545.1. Lineage (NCBI taxonomy): Eukaryota > Cercozoa > Chlorarachniophyceae > Bigelowiella > Bigelowiella natans. Next base: position 165,418 of record ADNK01003276.1, on the reverse strand, counting down.
CAGAATTATCGGTCGGTTGGTTGGTTGGTGTTTGTTGGGATGGAATTCGTGCTGTTGAGCGAGACACGCTCTGAAAACGAATTTGAGCTAGAAATACAAACGATGACAGAAATAAAGAGAAGAGTGAGAAGAATATGATGGTAATGAAAGCTACGTGTTGGACTATATATTCATGGTGGCACCAATCGCAGCAGTAATCTCTTATCTCTGCTCTACCTTCTTCACGGCTTCCTTCCTGAAGTCAGAGCTGAAGAACTCATCTCGAAATAATATTATTCCTTGCCTCTGCTGCTGTATATCAGGAAAGGGCAGTGATCGTTGTCCCAGTCATGTAATTTCTCATAGATCTATCTTGCCGAATTTGTGTTTCGAAAAAATAATGAAAAATGGCCAGGAAGAATAAAGGCCTGATGTATACGGACTTGGTAGCATCTATGTGATGAGGATGATGATGAGGAGATAATGGATTATGCTCACGATGATGGTAATGTATGACGACAGACAAGACTCACCTGCTGCTGGCAATACTGAGGATGATGGCAGCAGCGAAACAATAGACTGGCTCTCCTGGTATATGCACGCTTAATAATAATGATAATAATAATAATAATAATGATGATGATTATAACAGTGTTCGTGAGAATTATAGGTAGTAGCAGTATTAGTAAATAGCAGTAACAGTGTCCCACCAAAAGAGCAACGGGAAGAGTTTAGAAAACCAACGGGATTATGATTAAAGCCATTGTAGAAATACTTTTGCTACCACCACCACTTGCTACCACCACTTCCTCTATCATCGTGATGACCAATGCTATTACTTCTTTTTCTTTTTCTTTTTCCTATTCATCGCTGCAACTGTGCTTAAGGCGTGGGGAAAAACTCACAGACAACGAAAAGCCGTTCATGGGTGATATATCCATTCCCTCTCTTTCTTACAAAAACGATCCTGTACTGTTTTAATGCATACACATTCTGTCCTTGCTCCTCCTCATCTCCTCTATCACTATGTGTCAGTGAAACCTGTGCGAAATGAAGAATGGCAGAGATGGATTGGGGAACAAAAAGAGGAAGCTAGCGTTAATCAGGATGCTATGGTGTGGATATCACTACGAAAGGATGGAAGGGTTCGATCTAGTGGTAAGCTTAATGGTGCACTACACATCGTTGTAGTTACCGTGCGTCCTTCTCGTCTAACGGTTGCTTTTGTAGGGAAAGGGAGCCCTAACTGGCAGAGATTTGCTCAAACAATACCAGTTGACAAGGTTAGCATTCGATGTTATTCGTAATTATGATGTGGCCAAGATTTCGGCCTAGTTGAACTAAAAGAAAAAGAATCTTTCTTAGACAAAACGTGCATTTAACAAAATGTATACCACACAGGGTGCATGGGGAGGCTTCTTGGATGGGATGGATGGAAGAGTCTAGTGGGTTCGACGCATGATCAAATCATCATATTCACTCATATGCTGATAGCTTTCATTAAACCATGCACTTTCCACTGCGTAAATATGCACAAATGTAGATATTATGATCCAGAGGCTGCGGCCAAATTAAAACGCAAGGAGCAGTACGCATGCGTTCTCAGTTATGCTAGCATGGTGCGCACGGTTCATGCACTGTGGGTCCTCTCTTTATTCCTTGACATTGATGACCCATGTGCTGAATACACGCTAGTACGCCTAATAATGCACGCTAGCAACCCGTTTACAGCCCTCCTCTGATAGACGCACGCGGCAATATGCACACAGCATGCTCATGACGCAGATTATCACATCCTTCACATATTGGCATGAAAATGACATTTGCAATCTAGCTAAGCCTTATTTACTATTTTGACGTCATCTAGTCATTGATGCTTCCTAGATCTAGAGATGCTGCTGTATGCAAATTTGCATCATTTTGTCCATGGGTCATAGCCCTGAACAAGCTGTATGAAAGACTGCATGCTTAACGTAACATTCAACCTTGCAAACAAGCGCTAAACATATCGATATCGCGGTACACCCTAGCACCGCATACATACTACTTCCCATGTTTTTCTCACAGCAGAGTCTAACATTGTTTTTGGCAAATTTCATCACATAATACATGCTTACTTTGGAGCATGATTTCCACCGTATTGTTACAGCTCTTTACTATGTAAAATCTCCTAAATTCATTCACTTCTCGCGCATATCAACCATTTGCCAGCCGACACAAATTCATGTGTTCACCAGCAGCCGAGTTATCAATGTTGTCAAAGCAGTATTTCGTCTGATAAACGAATACGTTCAAGTTTTAAAGGTAAGAAAGAAATGTAATATGAGAACAAGATAACCATCATCGGCGCCAAAAGCGTCGCCATCGTCGTCGCCACCAGTCTCAGCTCCTATGAAACGCATCGCATTGTAGTCGTCCCCTCCTTCATCACCTTCATCTGCCTGTATGGTAATGATTGAGATTGGATTCTTCTCTCTCTCACACAGTAACTTAATTGATTTCATGGTAATGATTGAGATTGGATTCTTCTTTTTCACACAGTAACTTAATTGATTTGATCTCATTGCAAAAAGTATTGAGACTTGCCTTGTCATCATATATCCTCTCATCGTCCTTGTTTAACTGGGTATCTTCTTCATCTCCCACTGTAGTGAATATGCAGAATATGTATAGCGATCAAACGAAGTGTAGATACGTCTTACTGGCTGTTGGAGTACTTCAATAATACCATCATGATCTCCCCCCCCGTCTCTCTCTCTTTCTCTCTTCCTCCTTCTCTTACCCGCAGCAAGGCTGTGCGAAATGAAGTCGCTTGACATAAATCCTGATCCCTCTTCCTCTGTATACAGCACAGTCATTTTCCCGTCATTATCAGAGGTTCTAATATGTGTTCTTCGGTAGAATTTCGGTAATATGTGTCAATAAGAAGGTGACAATAGAAGGACAACTTCCTCCTCGTAGTACATCCATTTTTTGTGGAGGAGGGAGTGTAAACCGTAAGCATTTTTTTTTTTCTTTAGCTTGAGTCCTCGAATAAGCTCTGCTGGAAAAATGGATGGCGATAAACTGGGAAGTTCCTCCATCAATGACTTTCTGACACCATTTGATTTCTTTCCGTGCAGCGCATTAAGGTTTTCTAATCGATCTAAGATAGACATTGCGGACTATGATCCCTCGGGCACGAATCAATTTTGGAGTTATTTACCTCGTAAAAGGGTATCGTAGGAAGTTCCAGGGATCCTGTACCCGGATTTCTCCATCTCTTCGTCTAGTTTCCGCATCGCCTCTGTCACTTTCTGTTTATGGTAGTATCCATTGGTTAGGAATAGAAAACAAGCCCTCCTTATGTATGGAAGAAGGAGCATTTACGGATAAAACAATGAATTTGATACCAAATCTTCTGGTGATATTTGCATGTACTCGAGGGCGTTCCTGGCCTGCCAACGGCACGTACATATGGCAGTGAATTACTACTCGCATTGCTCTCTTCTTTACCGAGGAGGAGGCAAAATTGTTTTTATACCGACCGGGTAAGTGACAGGGGCTTGAAAGTCGGAATCCATTCCTCTTCTCTCTAGCTTTTTCTTATCCGATTTCCCCCCCCCGTCGTTAAGAGGAGGGAGCCGAGATCTGAATAACAACAATGAACAACAGAATACATCACCCACTACCTTGCCCTGCTGTCTGCCAGGAAAAACATGCTAATTTTCGAGCCTGAAACAATACCGATTCCCCATTTCAAAAGCCTCAAATCTATACCTTCTCCCTCCTCTGCCTCTCCCCCGTCGTCCCCGCATGAGCTCTGGGGTTCGCTGTGGAACTTAGGGGCACAGATTATCGATTCTATTCGGCCTTCTATTCTCTCAGAAAAAAAATTAGAATAATTATTAAACCGATTATATCTAAGATATTTTTTATTACATCATATAAAACAATATTCTCAAAAGACAAATGGTACGAAAATATGCTAACATCTGTCTATGTAATAAGTAATTAGATTATTAGTCGTAATAATGAATAAGCAAGGCAACAACCTTTACAACAACCTTTACTACCAAGAGAAGGAACAAGAAGAAATAAAATGCAACAAATCAATACCTACGAATCTCCATTGAAAGAACGAAGACTTTTTCCCGCAAAATATTTAAAGTGCGAATCATGCGGGAAAACGTTATACGACAACTAGAAAGCAAGTCGAATTTATGGCTTATCCCCACGTTTTGAACTATGCTCCCTTGGCATTTGATTATTTGGCTAAATTAAGATATACTCGGCTATTATTATTGTCGTACGGTGAAACTCCCAAGTATTTGGTCCGGAATTGTCACAGCTGAAATAAAATATCGCGAGAAAAGACAACAGGCAACAATGGTGGACACACACGAGAGCGCGGCCAGGACTTCCACTTAGAATCTGTCTCGTACACTTTGTGGACAAATTAACCACTTAACTAAGGTTGGTTAACACATCTTTCTTGTTTAGGAATCATCATATTAATTATGGCTAATATACATTACATAAACTACATTTGATATTGATCTCAGCACTCAACACTCAGCACTCTCAGCACTCACATGATCATCAAAGTTGTCTATTAAATTTAGTTGTCATCAAACAGCCCTTCTACGCATCAACGGCATGACAAGTACAGAGCTTGCAGGACACTGTTCATATGTTCCCTCGACTTTGGTTAGACATTTCAAAGAGCTTTATGAAGGGTAATGTCATAATCGTTACCAGTTTAAAAGTGTAATTCAGTAATTCAGTGTTCCTTCAGGAAAATAAAAATCACCCCCCCTTTTCGCCAAAGCTATGAGACGGCAGTGCTATTCGCAGACATCTCAGGCTTCACAAGCTTATCTGAATCCCTGGCTGCTTATGATCCAGACCGTAAAACAAACTTAAGAATATGAATATGAGTATCCCATTTCGAGCTTATTTTCTTCAGGTGGCCACGAACTTCTGCATAAACACTTAAATCAATATTTCGTGAGGATTATTCGCGTGATTGGATCCCAAGGCGGAGATATTTTTAAGTTTGCTGGAGACGCCATGATTGTTCTTTGGCCCCGCCCGAAGAAAAATGAAAACGCTGATACTCTTAGAACTCTCGTGCAGGTAACAGTATGCTATTTATGCGTTGATTCTTTCGAAGTAACACTCACCTTAGAGTCCCTTTTTAACGTCCGGTGATCTTAATTTCAGCGGGCAGGGCAGTGTGCTATGCAGATAAAAGCTCAATGTCAGGGTTTTAAAATCGACTTGAAAGGAGTAAAAAAGTCACTCAATGTAAAGGTGAAAACTATCTGATGCAAATTTATATTATATCTGTCAATTTTCCAATAATTTAATCTCAGGTTGGAATTGGCGTGGGTAAAATATCGATCTTACATCTAGGGGGACTATTCAATCGACTAGAGTATGTTCCAACGGGGCTAGCGTTGGCTCAAGCGTTCCAGGCAGAGAACCATGCGGATGCCAAGCGGGACGACGAGCAAGTCATTATGAGCCCGCAAGCATTCGATCTAGTTAGCGATGTTTTCGAGGCTAAGTTCAAAAACGATCGTTTTGCCTGTATCCAGCGATGTAAAGAGGAAATACGAAAAACATCAATAAAGCACATTATGTCGAGCATTCTGGAAGGAATGGACCTAGATTACGTCCGCGAGCGAGTCCTTTTATATGAACCTGCTGCAGTAAGACCCTATGTAGAGACTCACGAGGAGCTTTGGGCTGCAGAAACTAGAGACCTGACAGTCCTTTTTGTCAATCTTGGCATCTCGGAGCAAAAACTCACAAGCCTTTCCACAGAAGAAGATCTACACTGGATGCATAGTATCCTTTATATTGTTCAGAATGCAGTCTATCAGTACGAGGGATCAATAAACAAGTTTCTAATGGATGACAAAGGTTCGACCCTCATAGCTGTTTTTGGGCTGCCGCCTCTTTCTCATGAGGATGACCCATTGAGAGCTTTGTTTGCAGCCATGCAAATTTGTACCGAGCTGAAAATCCAGAAGAATCTGTATCCATCAGTAGGGGTGACTACCGGCTTAGCATTTTGCGGTATAATAGGAAACCCATCTCGTAGAGAGTATTCAATTCTTGGCAATTGTGTCAACCTGGCAGCCAGATTAATGACACACTCCAAAAAAAAGCGTGGAGGAGTTATTTGTGATGGAGCGACATGGCACATTACCCGTCAAGATCTTAAGTTTTATTCACTTGGGAAGATTAAAGTAAAAGGAATAAAGAAACCAATTAAAATATTCCATCCTTATGCCAAAGAGCATGTGGGAGAGTTCACGCGCCCAACGCATCACACAAATGGAGACAGGTACGACACGCCCACACAGCTGCAGAGGCGTGATACTGAGGATGATAATATTAGATTCATCGAGAAGTCAGAACGAGTCAGTGATAGTTTTGGCAGCAAAAATAGCAAAAATAGCAAAAATAGCAAAAATAGCAAAAATAGCAAAATCGCATCAGAGAAGAAGAAGCACAAGCATCAGGCAATGGCTAATAGCTTTGCACGAAAAATGTCCTTTTCACTTTCTGCTTCGGGGTCATTCAATCCGCAGCAAATGCTTCTTTCTGAGGTACAAAGCTCTCGTGCCAACCCTCGTTTATCAATGTCAAGTTTTCAGTTTGAGCCGAAGATATTTCAAGAGACAATCGTGGCTATAGATCAGCTTATTCGAAAGGCAATCAATGGAAAAGGTCATATTGTAGCAATTTATGCAGAGGTTGGACTTGGAAAGACGAGAATGTGTGCCCGTGTTCATTACATGTGGAAATCAAGGGCCACTTTGTTCTATGTCAAAGCGCATGGATTCAATGTGACAACGGGACTATCTTGTTTTCGCCCGTTGCTGATGAAGATCGTAGATCCTATGGATATGGGTGACTTTAAGGAGATAACCCACTCAATTTTTAAGATTATGAAGGAGGCTGGAATTCCGAAAGCTTTCGCAGCAGTGCTAAATGAGGTCATGCCTATTGTGATTGAAGAAACTCCTGAGGTAGAAGCCCTAGATGTGGAAGAGAAACTTAAAGTATGTGTTGATATCGCGGTAGCAATCATTACACACTATTGTAAAGAGAAAAGACACGGTGAAGAGGTGATGATATTAATTATGGACGATGTAATTTTTCTCAACGAACACTCGTGGAAGCTCCTACTATCGCTCGCAAACAGTGTGGAATCGCTTCCCTTGTTCATACTGATAACAACTCGGCCGATGACAGTCTCTTATTGCGCAACTTATGCGAAGGTAAGTTTCCTACTCTTAACAAAAATGCAAACATCATAATGTGTCCAAAATTCAGGATCCAAGACCCTGGTTTGAAAAATTGAAAGGCATGCCAGAGACAACTCTGGTCCGCCTTGAACCGCTCCCTGATGATGTGATTTATCGAATCGTATGCCAGTCGCTAAGGGTAAACGATTGTCCTCCAGAATTAGCGCATTTTGTTATCCAGGTGCAACTGTAGAACCACGCCATTTATTCTGTTTTAAATGTTTGTAATTCTCATCTGTCATATTCTAGGAGGCTCATGGCAACCCAAACATAATTCGTGACTTCGTTTACATTCTCGAAGAGGGGGAGAGACTATTTACCATTGAAGCAGGAGTCGTGAAGTTGCGAAAAGAAATAAACTGGGAGCACCTTAAGCGAAATGTGCGATGTCCACGCAGTGTTAGATTGCTTATATCACGGCAAGTTGACCGGCTTTCACATAAAGCGCAAATTATGCTCAAGATCGGGGCTCTCATCGGGTAAATTGCAAATTAATAATATGAGAATTTTTGTAATGTTAAATAATTGTTAACATACATATTGAGTCTCATCCCTTCTTTTGTGCCACCAGAGAAAGTTTTCAATTTTGGATTATTGAAGAAGTTTACCCACTTAAAGATCGTACAAATATTTGGAACGAATTCCGAGAAATTGTAAATCAGATTATCGTAGAAATATATTTTCTTTCTGTGGCTGAACCCGATGTTCTACTATATTAGGTATCATTGAATATAATAACGAAGTATTATGAAGATGAAATATGGGTAGATGATGCGGAGAGCGACGAAGAAGGATGTGCTCGTGCGTCCATCTGTGACAGAAAGAGACTTACAAAAGAGGTAACACAGGATCTTCATGGATCATTAAGAAATTGGATACTGAATTTTCTCAATGACTGTTTTAGGACCATTTTATCTTTTCAAACCGGTTAATGGGCAATTTGCTAAGGTCTCGGCTTGTTAGGGTGAAACTTTGATTGAAAAGAATTTCATTTAATTTGGATAAATAACTAAATGCTGTACATCAGTCCCAAACAACTCGATTAATGGCTGCAATAAATACCGCTCGAATCACGAGAGCATTCAAAAAAGCGCGTTCTGCTGTAACTTCAAATAAGACAGTTACAAGGCTAAATGTGTACCTGCATGCCGGAAAGCGAAGTTTGGTATGCCTTTTTCTCCATCGATTATTTACGACGGGGTTATTCTTCCTGCAGAGAAATTCAATGAAATTCCCACTTGCTTTTCACACAGGGAAAACATCTAGCTGTAATCGTGGAAAAAGGATTGTACTTCTACAAGTCGAAGGATGACTGGGAAAAGGGGAGCAAGAATGACGTCTTTGCTTTTGTTGACCTTAGCACATGTAGTAAAATATACTACCGTAGGTCAATCTCACATAAACACATAGTATCTGTATTTAGGTGTGGTGCATCATAATCTCGAGATAATATTCGGTGTGCGGGCAAGTACTTTAAAAATCGAGGCTCGAGAGTGGATGATAGATGGAAAGTTTCAAGATGATGTTGGGTTCCTTCAGTTAGAAAGGTTGAAGCTCATCCGTTCAACTTGAATATATTGTAGTTTGATGTGATACTGGTTCTATGTTCTATCGCGCAGCATGGTGGAAGGTAGGCCATTTCCCAGCAACTTTCTGACAGCAATTAAGAAAGTTAACCTTGAGTTTGAGTCTGCTTTCCTCAAAAAGAAGAAGTCAATCACAATGATGAAACAACGCTATGACTCAGTAAGAAAAGAATGTTAACAGTAAGACTGCACTCTAAATTTAATGTTAATTATGCTTTGTAAAGATACAGGAGAGCAAATTGAAACAAGAATATACAGAGGAAGACAAGCACGAAATCGAACGGCATTTTCGGAGCAACTCGATATTTGCCATGCTCCGTATTGGAAAGGAAGAGAGATCGCTTTCCTCAAACTGTGTAGTTCTGAAAACAAGAAAATTAATAAAGCTTGGAGATTGGAAGAAGCGAACAGTCATTCTTACTAGTGAAGGATTGATGTTTCTGCAAGGTAGGACTTCGATCCAATCACATTTGTTGTTCTGAATCAAGTTTGAGAATTCAAATTATTTTGTAGGCCATTTAGCTACCCTCATAAAAACAGGTCAAGTCCCTGAGGAAATTCGTAATTCTCCACCCCGCACTATGGTGTGCCTCGAAACACATTCTTGTAAAGTATTTACCGATATCCCTGCTGATTTTGCTTTTGAGCCCCCAAAATCACACCCGTTTCCTCTTTTTGTCCTTGCGCTGCTTTGGACAAAGGGGGATCAAATGAATTGGCGACCTCGCTGCTTTGTACTTGCATTCACATCAAAAGAGACGCAACACCTATGGAGATCGAAGATAAAAACTGTAATAAATTCTTTTCATTATGGAGAAGCAGTAAATAGCAAGCTAGCACAGCATTATAAACCTTCATCGAAACGACCACAATCCCGGCATAGTTTACTAGCAGCAGCAGGCTCATCGCCGAGAAGTAGAAGTCACAAAAAAACAGTTGTTGACAGGCCTGATAAAGATACAAGAGAAAGAATGGTTCACCTTGCATCATCCGATCGCGATAGTCCAGTCAACTCGATGGGAGCAATCGCTGGAATGTTGGATTCGATTAGAGGATCCACTGTTACAGCCGGTGCTGGAACCGGAAATCTAGATTCTGGCAGAGGTTCCTCAAATTCTGGACGAAATTCTCAGCAGAGCCTCAGGAATCGGAATTCATGATCAACACAATTCATTTCGCTTGGTTCTCTCGATGTTATCCCTGTGACATGTTTTGGATGCCTCACATTCTGTGAGATTTTGCATGACAGAAACCCTTTTTCTGCAAAGGTGGCAGCAAACAGCTGCGTTCATTGAAACTGTGCTTGCAATGTCTAGATGTGATCGCATCCTGTTTCAAAATTTTGCAACTTGCAAAGACGCATTAGAGACGGAAGCATGCTCATGACATTTGTAGGAAGTGAGCATGGAACTACACAGCTCTAGCTAGCCAGCTTCTTGCAAATCCAAAGTGAAATTGCGTCTTGCTTGCTTGACCATTTACAAGTTTAAATGAGCTAGCTAGCTAGTGAGGTATCAATCGGAATCGGACAATACATACACAAATGTGCCCATGCTTTCATCTTGCGAAGCTATGCATTTTAGGAAACATGCACGGAAGAGCTCATTGCGTAGCCTAGTAGCAGCAAATGTAGTCTCCTGTGTAACATCACTCTGACTTTCGCCAACAATTTTAACGAGGTATGCATGCTGCAGTAGGACACCATAGTAGTGGCCCCAGAATCCTCAAAATTCGGTAATTGCGGAGACTTGATTATGAAGACTATAGAGCTGATGAAATTAAATTTTACTTACTCTTCTTCTCATGATCTTCTAACGCTCTTATGCGCCCCATAACAATCTTCTTGCTGGTTTCTTGGATTTCGCCTCCGCAAACAAATTCATCCAAAAGCGCAAAAACTTTATAGAAACCGAAAACAAGATCCAGCTCGCATACAGAACCGAAATATTTATCTAAAATTTCGACGAAAAGGTGAATTGCTTCGAGGTAGGAGAGTTCGTTGTCATTCGGATCTAAATTCACGCATTATATTTCACCACATATCAAATTTTAAAATGTATTGGGGCAGACCTACGCAGAGAGTGAAGTACAGTCCTTCGATATAAAAACAAATATTTATTAGAAACGACTGTCATGAAGATGTTGAAAGTTAAACAAATAACTATTTGTGTTTGCATTGTTTACTGTTTACCAGCATAGCGGCGGTACACCTTAAAGAATGAAAAGAATAAATGAATTAAACTTTGTATGAACATTCTAACCATTAGAACATACCAGAGTATATTTACGAAACTCGATGAAAGATGAGAACTTCGTGGGTCTACATGAAATGAATGTAATGCATTTAGCACCAGTCCAATAGAATTTTATGCACAGAATACAATCTCATCAGGACACTTCCATCGCATAAAGCTATGGCACATTTTGAGTGACAACCTTCGAATGAGAACCCTGTGGATTTCACTCTCAAGTCTTCTCTTCTCTTCATGCTCGAAGGGCGAATACCATTTACTAATGCGAGTTTTACCCTGCTTGTTCTAAAACATTTTTCCATCGTTAGATTTGTAGACTTGGAAACGATGTAAACGGCAAGTAGTATGTACATGAGTATGAAACTGATACACATCGAGTGTGCATGCATCAGTTCTACCTGGAGGAGGATGAAATGAATCATCACAGAGACTGGTTTGTGGGGAGGAAAATATCGTCCTACTGGTATTTAATGTATGCGACAACAATGGCTTGTTGTCGCTGATAATCAATGTCATTATTTTTTACCTTTTCGACGGCATCAACTTGAAGTTAGTGCACCAAATAAAATTCTACACGACAAGCTTCTGTTAGTCTAGATCCAGTTTTCTGCAAATTCCTTGTCGCAGCAACCAAAATACAACTAGATAAAAATGCCTGCGGTTTCACTAATAATCCCGGATTTAGATCCATGAAATATTATACGACGTACGACTCGTACATCTGCGTGACGGAAAAGGGATGTCGTTCTCATAAATACTCATGTTTTTATTATTTCCCATTGATAACGTGTACCATTTTTACATTTTATGATAAAAAATGGATACATTGAATACAATTTGAGGCGGTAATGCACACTGCTGATAAAAATAAACGTGCTTATGGCTGAAGTCTGACATCGTAACTGGCCAAGAACAGGAGATACTACCACGGTTTCCCCCAGAAATCTGATCAGCGAGAGGCAGCAGGAATAATCAGAGGCATTTGAAGAGGGTTTCTCGAAGAGATCCCCTTTACAAATATTCGTGTTCATCCTATGGGAGCTGTTTCGTCGTGGTCAGCCTTCCAGTCTGATTAGATATTTCATGGTGGTACTAATGTCAAGCAAAAAATCTCAGGTTCGGAGCAGCCACAGACGATCAACTAAGGGAAATAAGATCAGGTGTTCTTAAGTAGTAACACACACGAACATGGTTCAATCTCACTAGCTGTACTCTGGTATTAATAATGATCTTTTCCTTCAGGTCCCTCAACATTCAAAGAGAAAGAAGATTACTTCAGGGCCAACAACAGGTGCAGGCTCTAACAGAAGCATTTGCACAGATTATATACCGTCTAATACGTCGCGCTTCTCCTATTTCTTGCTGTCATCTAGAGAATTGCCCAGCCCCTTCGTCAAAAACGGAATTCGGACGGCGAAGTACACCTGGTACGCTGGCATCATCTTTTCATATAACCATCTGTCTCAAAGTAATCATGCAATGTATTGGTATAATTGCCACAGGTATGACTTCCTACCTCGTTCATTCTGCGGGCAGTTTCAACGACTTGGGAACATCTACTTCCTCATCCAAACCTTTATCATGGTAGAGTTAACAATGTCATACGCTTCTTATCAATAGCTTACCCGTCATGTATGTCTTCTTCGCATCGTGATGTTGTTCTTGATTCAACATGTGGATTGTAATTAGGTGATTGGGGAATTTTCTACACTTTATCCGTCCCCGTTAGAATCATGGTAGTTATCACTCCTTCAATCTTCCAAAAACAAAGTTTCCTTCGGCCGTTCCATTGGTGGTGTTGTAATGATCTGACTCGTGCGATAAAATTTAACTTTAGGTCCATGATCATGGTTCTACTCTTTGTTGTCGGATTGTCGATGTGTTTTGAAGCGAGGGACGACTACTATAGATGGAAGAAAGGTGGGCATTGCTTTCTAAACAGTTGCAAATCATGTTTTTACATCATCATCACACATTCACCATCAAACCCAGAAGGGCTACTTACTACTGGTCTGATGCATCTTCTCCATTTAATGCGTTTTACGATATAATAATGATCAGATCGCGAGACAAACCAAACTTCTGGCAATAGAATCCAGTTCTTACCTTCAGAGTCAAAATCTCCCACAGAAGAGCTGATCTCATGGGTTTGCCACGAATAAAATAAGCAAGCTGCAAATGAGAGACGCACAAGGAATATAACAAATCCGAGAGATTAAAGAAATCTCTAGTACACGGCCCGAGGTCACTTAACGATATACTTGTCACGGTTGCTAACTCTCATCAGGCTGATTTCTGTGTCGGAGATTTAGTATTTGTACGAAATGGAGAAGCATTCCCATCCGACCTCGTGCTCCTTACTTCCTCAGAGGTTGGTTGAGCCTGGCAGTCATTTCTTTCTATGCGTATTGACTCTATGCGTATTATTGACTCGTTGTTCACACAATGCCTGTCGAGCCATCGGCTGTTGTTTTGAGCGTATATTTCAAATGTGATTTGTTGTTGTTGTTGTTGTGGATGTGCTGCTGTATGTTGTAGCTTGATGGCAACGCGTACGTGGAGACAGCTAACATCGATGGAGAGACGAATCTCAAGCTACGGTTATATGATTTATTATTACACGAAGAAGAACACTACCACACGCTATTGCACATACGTGTGTCGAGGAACACATGTAAAATTATAACCAAAAATCGCTCTTCGAATCAGTTTAATTTCTGTTCATCATTAGTGCGAGACATGTGACCTCACACTATTTATTCATTGGCAGCTCGGCTCCTAAGAAGATTTCTGACCGTATCCAAGCCAGCGACAAATCGGACGCTGCAGCAGCGATGAGAAACGCTTGTAACACTGAAATTAGTTGCAAGGCTGCTGCTCCGAATGCAGGTCGTGGACACATGATACTACTACTACTGCTGCTGCTGCTGCTGCTGCTACTACTACTACTATGACAACGACGACTTGTTCCACGTACTATTGAATCGAGATACCCCCCCCTTCCAAATTATCATTCAACTGCCTAACCCCCGAGATACTCGCACATATTTGCAACATGCTCATATGTACAGAGAGGAGCTTCAGATCACTCGGCCTTTGCAGTGGGAAAAACGTCTAAATATTCTTCTATTATTCCGCGTTGTGTTGTTGTGTTTTGGCAGGCATCGACTCTTTCATGGCGACGCTTAAATGCGGTAAGCACTTTGCGGTTTGCACTGGCCTTGTTAGTACTGAAATGTACCATCCATCGTCTTGTTGAGTAGGAGGAGAGGAATTCCCATGTTCTTTGCCGCAGTTCTTACATCGTGGCTCTGTTCTCAGAAACACAACTTGGGTGCGTGTGTGTGTATGTGTGTGTGTGTGTGTGTGTGTGTGTGTGTGCGTGTGGTACTGGGCGATTGTGCTAATGGAGGATGCTGTCCTACAAAGTGTATATCTCATCAATATATGAAAAAAACTCAGGTTAAAATGTGTAGATTCACTGATTTACGACAAGAACATATTATATGCTTTTATTTAGCGACTAATATCGTCATCTGTCATTGTTAAATGTGTTTTAGGCGATTGGAATGGTGGTTTATACCGGTGCACAGACAAAGATCATCTTGAACAGCGCTGGTCCTTTTTTCCTTGTTGACGACTGAATACTAGTGCTACTGTGCAATCAATATATAAAAATGTAATATGAAAATGTTGCACTTAGATCCTCCGGTGAAGCGTTCGACAATTGATAAGACTGTGGACAAGATTCTGTACATCGTGATCTTTGCACAGTGCTGTCTCGTCACTGTTGCCGACATTGGGTAGTAGTACCAAACATACAACAACCACCTCTTTAATAGCCCCTCTTCACACACATGCATATATCACATCATATCCCTGGCGATGGAGTTTAATATCGCTGATTTGTATATTGAAGTCATATGTGAACCAACCACAACAGATTTTTGATTTGGAGTTCCCAGAATATCGAGAAAAAGGAAGATTTAGGCTACTACTCTACGTGGTAGTCAACAATACTCTTGCTACTATCACTGCTACTACTAATACCAATACAACATCATATGAGCATGAATGCCAAGATGGAGAAGAGGGTGCGGTTAGAGCTTTGAGTTGAAAATTTGCTGATATGTCGGCCATTTGTTGAATGGAAGAAAAGAAAGAAGAGGAAGAAATATATATATATATATATATATATATATATATATTCGTTGGCACAAAGTCTGAGCGATGTGCACGCGCATTCATACAAATACACATGTGTGTTTAGGTATCTAATCCCTCCTGGAGACGATGAAGGAGGTGACTTCATCACAGATTTTACATCTCAAACATGCACGAGTTGTAGTTGAGACGTTCTCTCTGAATCTTCTTCTTCTTCTTCTTCTTCTTCTTCTCGCCATTGTCGTCGGTTACCCGCTCCTCCTCCTCCTCCTCCTCCTCCTCCTCCTCCTCAGGATATGTATTCCCAAACGGTTTAGCGTATTGGTTGTCGTACTTCATTCTATTTAACAACTTTGTCCCGATCAACATCTACGTCACGATGGACCTTTGCAACCTCCTCCAAGGTTGGCGCTGAGCTGCTAAACAAAGGCCGATATATATACATATAATATTTCTAATATGTACAATTTAGGTGTCTTCATCAACAACGACATCACGATTTACTGCGAGGAAACGGACACCGCTGCGTCTTGCCGGGCCTCAAATCTTTGTCAAGAGTTGGGTAAGAAATGCATGGAAAATGTTCTATACGCCATCAACCAACCAAAGTGGCGACATGCGTGTGTGTGTGTGTGTGTGTGTGTGTGTGTGTGTGTGGACTTTTCTTCGTAGTTCTGCGGCTGCATATGCATTGCTTACATTCTTGTCTTGCCATCACCCCTTCCTCCTCCTCCTCCTCCTCTGCCTTCTCCCTGTATCTGCAGGCATGATCGAGTACATTTTCTCGGATAAGACCGGGACGCTCACACAGAACGTCATGAAGCTGAAGAAAGTCGCTGTTGGCGAATCAAGTAACACATAGAATTAGAGGGAGGGGGGGGACAGAAAAGTTGTTAATAGTTTCTGCCTCTCTCTTTCTCTTTCCGTGGGCCTGTGGTTTTTGTATTTATCTATTGGATGGCAATATTTGGTAGGCTTTGGGAACACTGAAGCCAAAGACTTTGACACTAATCTTCTGTGTAAGATGCTAAACAAAGGCACGGACAAGCAAATCGAGGACTTCTTTGTGGTAAGTAAGTAAGTACAGTAAGTAGAGAGTAGGAGTCGCAATATAGGATCGGAGAATACGTCGTTAATCTTTTCGTTCCAAAAGATTTGTTGCGAGTGTCTGATAAGCCTAATAAGTGTTTTCGGGCCATGTTTTTCCCTCCTTCTCCTCCTTAATCTAACTAAAAGGTTTTGGCAGTCTCCCACACCGTCGTGACTGATAAAGAGGGGGTACTACCAAAGGCTGGGTGAAGGAGAGGGGAGAGGAAGAGAGAAGTAGAATATATGAAATTGATCTTTTTACACAAATCCTGCATCATCAGGCATATCAAGCGGAGAGTCCCGACGAGGCAGCGCTTGTTGATGGCGCGGCTGAAGTTGGATACAGGTAAGAACGCGCGTTGAAACTCCACTCATGCGACAGCACAGCACACATCACACGTGCTCAAGCTGAATCTTTCCTGACCTCCTTCGCACACTCAAAATAACTATTATTGTCTTCATTGTCCTCAAAGGTTCAATACGAGGCGTGGTGAGCAGGTGGAGGTTACAGTTGCGTGGGAGAACAAACCGAGGACATACCAGATCGAAGCTATTAACTCCTTCAACTCAAAAAGGAAAAGGTTGGTCCTCATCTTCGATGTCGTCGTCATCATTGTTGCCGTCGTAGCAGTCGTTAACTCATAACAACACCAAGTATACCTCTCCTGAAAATCAAAGGGGTATCATCACACACATATGTACAAATCACTCCGCACTTTCTCTATCAATCTCCTTTCTTTCATCACGCATTCACAAATATCGTGCATACACGTAGAATGTCTGTCGTCGCAAAGATGCCTGATGGTAGCTACGAGCTCCTCATCAAGGTAGGATGGACGTAGTAGTGCATATCGTAAGTGCATAAATATGTTGTTGCAGCTGCTGATTGTGCGGTGTGTTGTGCCCCGTTGTGACGGTCTCAAGCCACTCAAACATCTTTCTATGCGGCGTCATCTCACTGAGCAAAATCGATGGGTTATTCTAACTGTCTGATTGACTTTAGGGAGCTGATAACGTTATCTTCGATCGTTGTGATGAGAAGACAACCGATCAGAAGATGTTGAACAACCACCTGAATAGGTATTGTTTTGAGTAGCATATGCACGATGTGTGTGTGTGTGTGTGTGTGTGTGTGTGTGTGATGGATACGTTCGTGTTACATCCATATACAGCTACTCGACAGAGGGTCTTCGGACATTGCTTGTGGGAAGAAGTAAGATTCAGCCTAATAATCGTATGGATTGTGCAAAAGATGCATTCTATGACTTTCTTATCACATCAACAAGCCACTCCTCATCGCCATTGCGCTCCCGGCATCATCATGAGATTACTATCACAATCATTTTTTAACAGGAAAGCTCTCAAATGAGGAGTTCAAGGCTTGGAAGCAGAAGTACGATAACGCTGCTACAACAGGTACCCTGTTTTGAATGAGACAGCGACTAGCCCTCCTCTCATTCTGCATGATACCAACCTGAACGACGACGTGCTCCTTCCATTGTTTTTCCTCCCTTCACTGTCAGTTGGAGATAATCGCAAGCAGCTTCTTGAGGAGTGTGCAGAGGAGATCGAAAAGAACATTGAGGTCCTTGGAGTGACTGCAATTGAGGATAAGCTGCAGGAGGATGTAGCAAAGACTATTTCCAATCTTGCTGAGGCTGGAATAAAGCTTTGGGTATTAACTGGCGATAAGGTTGAAACCGCTATCAATATCGGTCAGTGGACACTCACGCTCGAGTTTCTTCATGCTTCAACTTCCTCTCTCTCTCTCTCTCTCTCTCTCTCTCTCTCTCCCTTCGTGTGCATGCGAGAGAGAGGGGGAGGCGGAAAGGGGAGAAGATATATAACCTATTTATGATTTTTACTTTCCTCTCACCTACAGGTTACAGCTGCAAAGTTCTGGTCCCTGACATGAAAGTCATCAAGATCACTGAAACACAGCCCGACAAGATAAACCTTCGTTTGGAACGCCTGGTAGTAGTAGTAGTTGTAGTAGTAGTAGTAGCAGTAATAATGCTTGTTTAAAGATTGGGAGATGTGATTCTCAAGTATTTGCTAACCGCAGGTACAGCAACTACGAGATCTATCAGACGATGGTATGTTGTTGCAGAGCCTGGCTAATTCCCCCCACCCCGGCTTTCCCCCTCTCCTTTTCCTCCCCCCAAATCCAATATAATAAATATTATTATGCAGATAATGGCGCTGACGCTAAAGTGGGTATGCAGCAGAGCTTAGTAGAGATCAATAAGGTGGTAGTAGCAGCTCACACCTCGTAGCATGCATGGCAATAAACATAGGAGAAGGCCAAAATGGCCCTAATACCTTCGTGTTTGCGTGTTGTGTGTGTGTGTGTGTGTGTGTGTGTGTGTGTGTTTATGTTTGTGTATGTGTGTGTGTTACAGATCAGCCTGAAGAATATGGGATTAGTTATCACGGGGCCAACACTAACCCACATCATGGAACACGAGATCCGACGAAACATGCTGCTTGAGCTGGGAATGGCGTGCAAGGTAGCCAGCCGCAGCAGCAGCATCATCACGTTATCATCGAGCAACCACTTCCTCTTCCTCTTCCACGCTTATCATCTTATATGGCGCTGTTTCTTCTTCTTCTTCTTCTTCTTCTTCCGACGACACTATAGGTTGTGATTGCGTGCAGGGTCAGTCCTCTGCAAAAGTCGCTCCTTGTCGAGATGGTAGTAGTAGTTGCAGCAGAAGTAGTAGTAGTAGTAATAGTAGTAGTAATAGTAGTAGTAATAGTAATAGTAATAGGAGGAGGAGGAGGAGGAGGAGGAGGAGGAGGAGTACCTGCTGCTGATGAACATCGACATCCGAAAGCTAAGTACACTTTCAACCAAAAATTTGCTAAATTGATTTTTCTCTCCAACTACTATCACTGCGCTGTGCTTGTTCCTTTGTTCTTCTCAGGTGCGACAGGGCATCAAGCCTGAGCCTATCACTCTTGCAATTGGGGACGGGGCTAACGATGTTTGTAGCAGTATTAGTAGTAGTAGTTGTAGTAATATAACAACCAGAAATCAGCTAGTAAATATATATATATATATATATATATATATATATATATATTCTAATTGTGTTTGCGAATTTGCTCTTTCCCATAGGTTACTATGATTCAAAGGGCGCATGTCGGAGTTGGCATCAGCGGTAGTAGTACGCACAGACTCACTACTACTACTACTACTACTACTACTACTACCACGTGGATGGTTGTGTCTATGCTTACGATAATGTTGATGATTATCAGGATTCCTACACAATACATATGCTATATATATATATATATATATATATATATATATATTTCCTTATCAGGAAACGAAGGGCAGCAAGCGGCCAATGTGTCAGATTTTTCAATTTCTAGGTACATCGTGAGTCCCTTGGTGTATGTGCATGTGATCTTAGTGATTCTTTCCCCCTTTCAATACTTTGACGTTTGTTTGCTGTCGTACAAGACATGCCGTCAGCCACTCTTCGTCGTACTGAAGTTGTATTGGTTCCTACCAGTCATCAAAATATCTTTGCATGAACATTCTGTCAGATTTAAGTATCTGCAGCGCCTTCTGCTTGTACACGGGCGGTGGAACTACCGAAGAATATGCAAAGTAATCTTGCCACGCAGCTTGAAGTTCATCTCGATGTTTTTCACTATTGTTATTAGTTGTAGGGTTTTTGCTGTTGTTGTTGTTGTGGTTGTGTAGTTTACCTGTGTGTGTGTGTGTGTGTGTGTGTGTGTGTGCATCATCATCATCATCATCATCATCATCATCATCATCGACATCATTATCACCATCCGAGGACACGAGCGTGTGGTTGTGTATTTATCTTGAAGATTGCCGAATTGATTCATCCCTGTGACAACAAACAACTCGTCATCAGGTGATCACGTACGTCTTCTACAAGAACTTCTGCTTGACGCTCACATTACTTTACTTCTCTTTCACCACTGGCTTTTCTGGCACGTCCCTTTACGATTCGTGGGTAATTCAAAAGAAATTCAATGGTTGCAGATAATGTTGTCGCTTTACGTGATGCGTCTTACTCATCATCATCTTCATCGTCGTCGTCATCATCATTATACCTGAAAGGTATACACAAGTTTCAACATACACACGATGCTTCCTATATGCGCCGTCGGCTGCTTGGATCAAGACGTCCGTTCAGAAACTGTGGAAATGTTCCCTGCGCTCTACATGACTGGGGTGGGGTTGTTTGTGTGATAGAGATATGTAGTTCTGATGGCGAATATCACCATGATGATGATGATGATGATGATGGTGGAGGTGGTTGTGGTTGTGGTTGTGGTTGTGGTTGTGGTTGTGGTGATTTATCGTAACATTGCGTAGAAGAGGAGCATAGCACTTTGACATCAACATTGTGAAAAAAAACTAACTTCCTGCGATTATCCATCTATTCAGCGGCTGAACCTGGATCTGAATTCCCGCATCATCATCCAATACATTCTCCTTGCCATCGTTCACTCTCTCATCGTCGTCTTCTGGCCGTTGCCATCGTTCACTCTCTCATCGTCGTCTTCTGGCCGTATTTCTCTTATTTTGGATTGGATCAGGTCGGGTTTTTTGGGGGTTTATTGTTGCTGCGGGCTGCGAATCTTGGGAAATAAATTTTGTATCAAAAGAAAAAGACTTATGTGTGTGTGTGTGTGTGTGTGTGCGTAAATTTAATGTATAAAAGTAAATGATATATGTATGTGTGCGTGATTTTAAAGTATAAAAGTAACAAAGATTTCTACTCATTGTTCATGATTAGCTGGTGCTTATGATGATGCATATGAAAATGTCATCTCTTACCACCTCCCCCCACCGCCACTCTCCCTCACAGACGGATTTGGGAGGCCTCTACGTGTTCGGAACTCTGGTGTTCTCGTGCCTTGTTTTTACAGTCCAGTACAGGGTACTACTACAACAGCTGCTACTACTACTAATACTACTACTGCTGCTGCTGCTACGTGCTCGCACTTCCTATTGTTGCGTAGTCATCTTCCTCTCTCATCTTCTTGATGTGAGTGCGGACATCTCATTCATTCGCAAAACAGGTTATGCTCATTACTGTAACATGGACCTCCATCACGGCAATTGTGCTTGCCATCTCGTTTCTCGGGTAGAGTAATCGTGGTAGTAGTAGTAGTAGCAGTAGTAGTAGCAGTAGATGAAAGACATCGGGGATGTAGTGAACACATCCTATGCGTGTACACACACACACACACACACACACACACACACACTCACACTCACGTACACAGGTATTTTCTATTCCTCGTAATTTACGGTGTATGGTATGATCTCTCCTGGAACTTCTACTGGGTACCTGCTATACTTAGCTATACTTACTTCCCATTTCGTTTGTTCGTTTTGATTTTTTTGCCTTTTTGCAGAAAGCGATTATTAGGGTAGCACCTTGTGCGTCTCTCTCTCTCTCTCTCTCTCTCTCTCTCTCTGTGTGTGTGTGTGTGTGTGTGTGTGTGTGTGTGTGTTTGTGTGTGCTGTGATATTTGATTATTGAGAAATTACCGCCTCATCCTCATCCTCATCCTCATCCTCATCCTCATCCTTCTAGGTGCCTTATCAAATGATGGGTAGCGCAATTTTCTGGGTACTACCACCACAAACAAAATGCGGCCTATGAGGCGTGATAGCAAGAACGACTGGATGGAAATACCAAAATTAAAAAATCTCTGCATTGTACGCGCGCGCGCGCGCGTGTGTGTGTGTGTGTGTGTGTGTGTTTGTGTGTGGTACTGTTCCCTCGTTAGTATTAATTTCATATCAATTCATCGAAATGACATTATCAAGGTCGTGTTGTTCGGGGTGCCTGCAACCGCTTTATACTTTGACTTCGTACTGCATTGGGTATCGAGAGAATTCTTTCCGACCGTCATGGACTTTGCTGTCGAGGTACTTCACTTACTAGCACACGTCGTTCAGCCCAACAGTGATGATGCACAGAGGCTAAGTTGCATCACCCCCCACGGTTTCTGTAGTCTCAACCGTCAAGGAAGAATATTGAGAATCTTTCTTTTTCTCGGAAGTTTTTGCGTATGTCTGACTCATCTTTTCTTTGCATTATTTCATAATATTCGACAATTTTCTTGGGAGCTCTTCGACTTGTTGTTCGTGATAGTGGACTGCTGCTGCTGCTGCTGCTGCTGCTACTGTTGTATCTCCTGATACGAATTAATGCCATCATAGGCCGACTACATGATGAACAAGGATGAAGTGATGAAGAATCTCGGGAAACAAGTGAAACAACAACTTAGGGATCAAGGTGCGGCGACAACACTCTCCCACGTGGCTGTCGTTGTTTCTGTTGGCTATGCACACAAAAATCGATGATATAAATGTCCGAAGCCTGGATATTCGTCGCTGTCGTTTTGTTTTGTTCACACTTTTGAAGTCAAAATTTGCCTCTCTCTCTCTCTCTCTCTCTCTCTCTCTCTCTCTGACACACACACACACTCTTACACACACTACTACCTATACCTATGCAGGGGGGGTCGCGAAAGAGGTTCATGAAGAGTTAAATGACATTGAGATGCATGAGCTAGAAAAGGCATCAGCCGAAGGTGTTGTGTTATCATTATTAGTGTTGTAGAATCAATGGTGGTGAGCATGGAATTGGAGAATGTGCATAGTAGTAGCTGTAGCGAGAGAATGAATTATAGAATATATAAGGCCTGTTTTATATACAATTCGACTAGGCAGATACGGTAAGGAACGTTATGCCATAGATAGATGAAAGAATAAAAAGGAGGGTGCGGCAGAAGATGCTCTCTCGCTCTCTCTCTCTAGTGTGCACATTGTTTTCCTCCTATTTCTCACGTTTGCTTCTCATCAGAGAAAAAGCAGGGCACGACGAAGGGTTTCGACTTTTCCCATCCTGGAGCTACTCCAGCACCTCTCCACAGGGCCATGACCACACGCAAACTCACGGAGGTAAGGAGATCAAGAAATGCAATCAACGGCTCATTATGTACATTTTCATAGCAGCAGCAGCAGTGATTCGAACACGTCGATGGTTGCTTAGAGAAGCTATATCAACAGAGCAAGATCAATTCATCTGTTTATTCCTCGATGACCATCGATGTGTATGTGCTACAACAACAACAACTACTACTACTACTACTACTACCGACCTTTGTAGGAGGAGAAGAAGAGTCTTGAACGTAAAGATCAGGAGAACAATGCGAGTAGCTCTAAAAGCCAGAATGGTAGAGCGATCATCTCTCGCTAGATCTCATGCTAAACTTTGTGATATAATATATATATATATATATATATATATATATATATATATTATATGAGTGTGCGTGCGTGTATGTGTGTGTGTGTGTGTGTGTGTGTGTGTGTGTGTGAATTGTGCACGGTGTTTGACCCTCTCTCGCCGTATTGCAGCAGGTCGGGTCAAAGCGGATAGAAAGGATACGCATATAAACGTAAGTTGATTGCGCAACAGATAACTCTTATTTCTCACTTTTGAGAGAACTTCCAATTCGGTTTTGTTCCAGAAACATTTGAGTTGTTGTTGTTGTTGTTGATGATGTTGTTGCTGCTATTGTCGTCATCACGAGACAGACATCCGAATCCTAATTTACCTTCTTCCTCCTAGGTATCTATGAAGGGCCACGCCTTTGAAGACACAAAGCTGCACTCTAATCGCCCCGCTGACGAGTCAACATGGTAGTATTGAATGTGAGTGTGGATAATGAGCAATGCATAGATGAAAAATTCAGGCAACAATCTTCACTTATATCAAGGAACGTTGCATCATCACCATCTTCATCATTATCACCACCAGCATTAATTGTGTGTGGATAATGGTGTACAAATAGGTGCGGTCGTTTCCTGCAGCAAAGACTGCCTCGAGCACAGAAGCCTTTAACGCCTCGCGTCACCATGATTGTGCTGTCTATTGTTGGGTGCTTCTTCATCCTAATCGGAGGCTTGGTAAATGAGAAAGAGAGAGAGGGGGGGGGGGGGGTGAAAGCACAGCTACGCTAGTCAGTAGCTCCTAAGAAGATGATGACACAATACAAAACCGAAAAAAGTGATATCATTCTTGTCTCAGACGAGAAGATACCAATAATGTGTGGTCCAACACTTATCTCGTTAATTCTGATTCACAACTCTGGATGACGGGAAATTCAACGAATCCCTCGCGCATCCGCATGCACACCTCTCCAAACATGTGCATAGTGTCCACGAGCTTACTTCCCTTTTTTTTTTCCCACATCCAACCCCCCCCCCCCCCCTAAAGGTGATAATGGGGTCCAACGAAGCTTCATATCAGATGGTGATGTACGAAGGCGACAGATCTGACTATGAAAGCCTTGGATACGAGCTTGATTATCAGGATTGCAAGCTTGCTGCCGCTCGAAATCAAACCGAGCGCGTGTGCGACATCACAATGGATCTGAAGAACGACATGAAAGCTCCGGTATTCGTGCGGTACGGCCTCACCAACTTCTATCAAAACTACCAGAGTTATGCGAAAGACCATTACTCCTATCAACTCGACGGGTAAGTGTGTAAGTAGTAACTAAGAAATGGAGGGAATGAGAATAGTAAGTGGCAGGTTTGCAGTACTGGTGGGTAGAGTAGTAGTAGTAGTAGTAGTAGTAGTAGTAGATGTCAACAGCAGTACATCCCCCATTTAGCACAATCAGAGTCATCGTCATCATCATCATCATCATCATCATTTATTTCTTCATTGCTATGAAATAATAGGAGCACTAAAGACACCAGCACGCAATACTGCAAATACTTCAACTCAGAGGATGGAGAAACGTCCGTAAATTAACTAACGATGATTTGTCCCCCCCCCCCCCCTCCCGTTACACGCGCCGACACACACGAAGAATGGCTAATAATTAGCATGAATCATCGTGTCATATGTATAGTGATTGATTTATGTTAATGGAAATCAAAATTCCGCACACTTCGGGTAGTCTGAGTAGTAATTAGAACGATCACATAGCTTCCAACAAATGTTATCTGCATCTATACCGCTATCGTCCACCCCCTTACTATCTTCTGGTCTCTTTCGGCAGGTACGTGCCTTGTGGACTCCAGGCTCACTCGATGTTCAATGATACCTTCGAGCTAATCTCACCGACCTCAATCACCATGTCTGAGGATGATATCAGCTGGCATGTAAGATAAGAACTATAGATGTGGGGGGGAAGGGGGAGGGAGGGCACCTATCTGAAAAATTAACAAAAGTTCATTGAGACAAATATTCTCTGGTAAATTAGGTTGACCGCAATAAAAGATTCGGCAACCCGAGCGGGTATACATTTCATTCAGTTATCGATGAGGGGGGAGGGAAGGGGCATGAGTAGCACAGCAAATAAGTAGCACATCTCAATAAAAAGCACGAGAGAAATAATTGCTGACGTAAGCTTATCTTCTTCGTTTGTCATGTTTGCGCCATGATTATGAAGATACCCTGAATTCTGCAACTCGACGGAGTACGAGTGCTTGTACGAGATGTACCCTGGCGTCATTCCGGAGGAGGAAGGGCAGAAGGTAGTCGTGAATACACCTCTCGCCCAATAAAGTTATACTCCTTCATATCTCCGTAGTAATGCAGTTGTTGTTTCTGCTTCTCAGAACGAGCACTTCATGGTCTGGATGCGCACTGCGGCTCTCGGTCCTTTTGCTTTTTGGTTTCTTCTTCTCTCAATTCTGTGATGAATGTAGCGGTGTAAGAAAGAAGGGGCAAGGGAGGGAGGGGGGCGAGGGAGTGGCTGTTGTGGTATGAAGGACGTGATAGCAGTAGCAATTTCGTACGTATTTCGTCAGATCGTCTTAGCACATATTAATAACCGCATCGCTCTCTTCTCCCATTATTGCCATCTTCGTAATTATTATTACCAGGAGTATTCATGAAGAAATACGCTCGGATAGATCAGGATTTGAACAAGGGCGACAGCATTGTCTTCAGAGTAACAGCACGTTTCGTGACGTCTCCGTTTGAGGGAGGTTCGCTTCAACATTAGAAGAAAAATTATCCTTTGATCTTTTCTTTCTTATTTTGTTTATGCTAATCAATCTTTGGTGGGTGAATATGATGCTAGTCATGGCTGTTGTTTCTGTCGTGCGTCTCAACTAGCATCATCTTCTGCACATTGTTGCTGAATAAACTGTATCCTTCATGCTATGTGGTTCTTCTTATCGGGTAACATGTACGCGTACACACACCACAGGAAAAGCCATCATTCTGACGAAGGACTCATGGATAGGAGGCAGAAATACCTTCATGGGTGCTACAATAGGATATCAACTTACGACTTATCTGCTGTTGCTGCTGCTGCTGTTGACCGTCATAATTTCGCTCGATTTGTTTTGCCTTGGAACACAGTTTTGTAGTCGTGATTGACAATGAGAGGTGGGGGAGGGGGGGGGGGGGGGGGGAGGAATATCCGGAGCAAGTCATAGCGGTTAGGTTAATCGTTACCTTTGGTATCTGTTCCCTGCTTGTGATGATCATCATGTAGGTGTCGCAATGGTGTCGATGGGATGTGTGGTCCTGCTGACTGTGGCCATAATGTGCGTGAAAGAATGCGTCTCTCCAAGAAAGGTAGTGTAAGTGTTGTAGTAGGAGTAATAGCAGCATTGGGATTTGTTGTCTATGTAGAAGGTGGGACTGCAAGCAGAACAACCCGAACTCAAGAGCTTGAATTTTCAAACGCGTCGAGTGTATGTGTATGAGAATTGGTGTTGTTTTCCTATATGTGCAGCTTGGAAACGTAGAGATCTTAGAAGTGAAGGTCATTTCTCTATCCACCTGCATCCAAAAACACATAGTATACACGCGCAAGCGCACACCGACATGCGATTTCTTCAGTATATTTTTAACATGTTATATCTGTTTGGTGTATGTATTGTATGTATTGTATGTATGTATACTTGCTACGTAGAGTATGTGCAGGCCCTTGTGTGTACCCGATATGAATGGCGCATATTCTTGGCCATTGCAACTTTGGTGATATATGCAATCCCAACTTTCTCCGCTGAATTAATGCTAAACGTCGTCTCAGGCGATCGAAGCGAAGGAGGTCGAGGTTCAGGATGCAAGCAAACGTGACAAGTGAGTAAATAGATTATGCCTATAAAAATATCTAAGACCAAAAGGACAACCCGAAAGCGCATTAGAAGACACAGTGTTGTCCGTCCTCAAACCCGCGTATTCATTACTCTATATGTATGTATGCTATAATTATCACCCGCGTGTAGAAATAGCTTCGTGAAGATTAAGAAGAAACGGGTTAGCGATGTTCCAATGGCCTGGCAAGAGCCATTCCTAGAGCAGCCTCAACAACAAGCATGATGTATTTAACACATCATCATTTTTTGGGACTTTTGCATTTTTGGTCTTACTAAAGAAGAAAAAGCACATTTTGTTTGTTTTTTGTCTTTTCTTTAATTAAGATAGAATCTTCCCAGCTAAAACACGCGCATTTATTGACACTGAATATTGAATATTTCATATGTTTATTGCACGTTGTTTGAAGTGATTCTCTTCCGAGCACTCTCTCCCTCTCTCTCTCTATCTATCTATCTATCTCGCTCTCATCCACGCATATGATTATGCTAAATAAATGAGAATTGGATTTGAAACAGACAGTTAGTGCAATTAATCAACTTTCATTATCAATTACATTTGTAATAACCCCTTTTCCCGCTATCTGTATTTTTCTTTTCTCCTTCTGCTGTCTTGTATTTTGTTGCTGTTCCAACAGAAACCGGATGAGTACAGTAGGGAATATTAATCTACGATCGCCTTCGAAGCAGCAGCAATCTACACTAGGAAGCCCTCAGAAATCAAGCCACAACATTGCCTGATGCAATTCGAACGATGCACAAGATATTAGCATGATGATTGATAAAAATTTACCTAGCTGTTCTGCTCCTTTTCAATTTTTATATATTTTATTCAGATTAGATAGCATGACATAACGCATTTTTCAAGGGGACTCATCCTTACAAATTATATTTTAACAAAGTCGACACACAAAAGATGGGAATCAAAATGCAGAAACTTGGATGCAATAAATGGCACATATGATGAGACGGGTGTAATAAGATGATTACATTTTTGCAATTGTCATCCTAATGAAGCTATGCATGCACATCTAGACGTGTCGTCGACATGTGTTGCTCTCTCTCTCTATGCATATCTATCTATCTATCTCTATCTGTTTGTGATTGTGTGTGTGCATGTGTATGTGCATGTGGGACTGTGTGATCCAAAGTTTGCATAGCGTAATTGCTATTTATTTATACAATCAACAATAAGTAGCAACAATTCGCAAATTATATTAGAAATATTGAACTGCACTTATGCGTACGTACATGTACATGCACCACCACCCATTCACATTATTTGCTCAAATCTAAAACGCAAGCGCATGCATGTAACATCTAGACATGTTATCATGTACGTGTCAGTGCCATACATGCAAGAATTGTTAGTCGTATTGTCGTATGTGTTCGCAATGATGCTGTATTGCAATCATCCGTATTGGTGTGTGCGCTGCAGCATCGCCGCGCTGCGTGCAAACGAGAAAGCAAAGTGGCGGTGGACATTGTGTCGCATCTGCAGAACGCAAATTAGGCAAGCATAGCAGATGTATATATAATATGTCAGATGTCATGCGTATACCTTATATTAGTCAAAAGCTATGATGTACGGTTTTCTAGATGTGCCCCTGCTATGTACGCAAGAGTTAATAATGATTTGCTGATTTTAGAAGCATGCATGCAAGCAGGCGCATTTACGTGCTAGACATGCGCGAGGCAGATGGCTGCGGTACGTTACGTACTTCGCGCTGGCCAGGCGCTTTTTTGCTTTATTATCTAATGGACACAATGCTTGTATTCTACGTTCGCCCTTGCTTCTTACATTTCGACCCGCCTAGTCGCTGAGACGAGGCTCATCACCACTGCTATGTGCACATTGCACGCAGGAAATGGAAAACCTCATACTTGCTTGTTATAGTAACGAACGGCGTGTACGTGCATTGCAGCAACAGTGACACCAACCGACAACAACATGTGCATTCGGTAGTGTACCGATCGTGCACAGCAGATAACAACATCTTGGGAGTGAGTGAGGGGGGACTGACCGCTACTTCATCATCGTGTTGCTTTCGCCCTTGATCTTGTCACTTTTGGCCTGTTTGCCGTCCTCTCCTCCTTCTTCCTCTTACTGAGGCTGCTGCTGCTGGTGCTGCTGCTGGTGCTGCTACTGACGTCTTTAACGAAGGCGTTGAGGTCCTTTGCAGGTGCTACGATGTCCGCTCCGGAGGAATCGACGATCAACATGCATTTTTGGATGGTTCGGGAGGAAACTAGACGCCATTCCCACTGAGTAAAAGTAGTAGTCGTAGTAATAAGGTGATGGTGATGATGATGATGATGATGATGATGATGCGAAATCAACAAAATCGTAGCGTGGAATCTTAAATATCAAAAGCGAATATCCGTGGTAGCTTCTTCCATCTTGCGACAACGGCAAGGGCTGCACGAATCGACATTTGTTCTCAAGAACATTTGGAGGGGGGTGGGGGTGGGGTTTCTTTGGAGGGAAATGATGGTTTTGATCAAGGTGCTGTGAAGGTGATCGATGCTGTTGTTGCAAGTACCGATATTAAATCAGTTATATACTTACACACCATCGTCATAAGATGTAGGAGGAAATTCGTCCTGAGCCTTTTCTCAATAAGCCACTTGCCATGCTCGTTAGCGAAGATCTCACACATCAGAGGGAACACGAAATCAGCGTATCTAAGGACACAAGAGTAAGTAATAACAACACAAAAGCGAAGGAGTCATTGAATGAATAACGCACTGCCAAACATAATAATCTCGAAGAATTCCTTGCGTTGGAGTGTGCGTTTTCCCCGTCCACTCGTGCATACTCTCGCTCTTTTTTTGTTTTATTTGGATTGAACACGGATACACTGACTACTTACACGTGGTGTTTGTGGACAAAGTCATTCCATTGGATTGCAAACAGTTGCTCGGATTGACTGAGTTCTTCAAGCTCCTCGATGCTCTGGTGATGATGATGATGATGATAATGTAAAGAAAATGGGTGGGTGGGGGAGAGGAAGAAGAAAGAGGAAGAAAGGGTGAGAGACGTATCGCTTCAGATCGTTGTTTGTGTACAAAGGCGACGAAATTGACCTGTTTCTGTTGTTCTCTTAGCCACTCGTCATCGACTTCATATTCATCGTCGCTATCTGATGAAACAGCAGGAGAATAAGAAGAAGAAGAAGAAGAAGAAGAAGAAGAAGAAGAAGAAGTAGAAGAATGATATGATGATGATGACGAAAAATGAGAAAGGAATTGCGCCCCATATCATAATGATAACAAACATTTTGTGGTCTCTCTATCTGAAGGATCTCGCATCATCGTCATCATCATCATCGTCATTAGTTGTTCCTCCTCCTCCTCCTCCTCCTCCTCCTCCTCCTCCTACTACTACTACTACTGCTACTACTACTACCAATATCAAGCTCATCTTCATAACAGGGAGTTGTATCCGAGGCGTGGAAGAAGTTGCTAATTTTTCTCTCAGCTTTCTTCTTCTTTTTCTTCTTTTTCTTCTTGTTGTTGTCTCTGTAGCGATGATAAGTAAAGTATAATAGTATTCAGTAGTAGTCAGTAGTAGTCGGAACATATTTCTCAACTGTAACCGATTTTTATAACATCGTCCTCATCATCACCCATTGTTTTATGATATCCTTGATTTTCAGTGTAATTGACCCCTTCTTCCTCTTCATCTTCCCTTTAACAGCGTTGTCGTTGGCCTTTCTCCCTCCGTTAAGATTTTTTATCATTTTCCTCTTGTTCATCGATCCATTCTTCTTGTTCTTTTTCTTCTTCTTCTGGTTTCGATTATGGCACCCTCTATCGTCTTCCTCGTCCTCGTCATCATCGGTATTGTCATCTTCATCGATTAGCATATGTTCGGATGACGCTGCTGGTGGTGCTGCTGCTACTTCTGGTGATTTATGTACCAGACGAGATTAGAATAGGAGGGGGAGGACGATGAGAGACAATGGATATAGCAACTATATCTGCTATCATTAGTACTAATTATTCTTTTTTCGTTGCTTCTTCTCTCTCTCTCTCTCCCTCTCTGTCTCTGTCTCTATCTCTCCCCCCCCCCCCCTTCCCTGACTCATTTTTTAATCGTTACCGATATCGTCATATTCATCTTTCGCAACGGCATCCTCTTCTTCTTCTTCGTCGTCGTCGTCGTCATGGTCCTCGATTAGATGGCGCTAAGAATCAAAATGTGTATATTAATATGTATGATATATATATATATATATATATATATATATATATATATTTTATATAATTATATATTATTTATACATATATGCGTGTGTATTATTGATGTGATGCGTGCAAACCAATGTTCTGGCTGCAGCATGATCTCTGCTTCCTTTTGGTAGATGCCGCAAATAATCATCCTACACAGAGAAAGGAGAACAAGAAGAAGAACAAGAAGAAGAAGCATTTCCGTCTGATTAAAATGATTAATTTGCTGCTACATTTACACCGTCTTTCCGCTGCGAAGGTGCGTTCTCCCCAGATAATGGTAGGCGGGGGGGGGGGAGGGGAGGATAATATCGCGTTCCCTTGTACTACTTACCGCAACTACAACTATCATCATCATTATTTCGATATTTGTCGTCATCATCGCTGGTCATCACGCATTACTGATATTCTGTTATTGTTGTTGTTGTTGTTGTTGTTGTTGTGGCCACTGACGAAATCTGCTCTCCAGTAGACACCGGGCATTGCAGCTTCCCTGAGGACCTTCTGAACCAATCCACACCTTGCTCCGTGGCGGTTGAAGTAGGCAAACGTCTGTAGTTGCCCCTGCCCCTGCTTCTGCTGCTGCTCATCAGCGGAAGAGAGCTGCAAGCGCCGTGGATTGGCTTGTTTGCGTGCGGAGGAAGAGGGGGGTGAGGAGGAGGAGGAGGATGAAGACGACGACATATTCTTTTCCTTCTTGTTCATCATCATCCTCTTCTTCTTCGCGTTGGTTTTGAAGCCATTATTTTCCCCCTTGCTGTTGCTGTTGGTGCTGGTGCTGGGTGCGACGATGACATCTCTGCTGCTACTATCTTGATGGTTGTTCTTCTTCTTGTTGTTGTTCTTCTTATCAGAGCTCTCATTGGCCGGCTTCTCACTGCTAGCAGGGCAGTCACCCTTCCTCTCCTCCTCTTCCTCCTCTTCCTCCTGATCTACTTCCATCTCCCCTTTCCCTCCCTCCTCTGTTTCCCTATCCTTTTTCTCCGCTTCCTCCTCCTCCCTCCCCCTTTTCCTCCTCCTACTACTCCTCGTCCTTCTCGTTGTTATGGGCTCTTTGGTCGTCGTTGCGCGCTTGTTGTTCTTGTCCTTCTTTTCCTTCGCCTTTCTGGCATTTTGCTTTCTTCTCTCTCTCTTCTTAGCCTTGTCCTCCTCCTCCTCCTCCTCCTCCTTCTCCTTGTCCTCCTCCTCGTCGTCGCAATGATCGCAGACAGCTGGATTCACTCGGGTCTACATATTGATAGAAGATATTACTACTGCTACCACTACTGCTACTATCATCAAAATGCAACGATGGCACGGAATACTTCAAGGAAAAATAGTTTTGCAAAAGCATCGATTTCGTCCGGCGAGAAGCTTTTGGGAGGAAAAATGATGAGGTATTTATTGTCGCCTCACAAACGAATATTTCCGATATTAACAGCGTATGAACTAGACAACACCACCACACTCCCTCCCATCTGCACACGCCCACCTCCTCGACAACGCCAGCAGAGTTGCTTTGTTCTCTACCGCGCTTCCCCCCTCCCCCCCCCCCCCCACACACACATCGATTTACCTCCATGATGTATTTATATCGATCGATTCTTTTGTATTGAATCTTTGATATGAGCTGAAGCGAGGAGGGCTGGTGCTTCTCACTACCAGTACTGACTCCTCCTTTGTTACAATTATTCTCTCTTCTTTGTCCCCCTCCTCCTCCTTCTCCACATCCCTTTATGGTCTTGCTGCTACTAGTGCTCGGTTCCATGCCGCCTCTCTTCCCCACCCCATTAGCATGCAGCTTATGATGATTGAGGTTGTTGCTATCACCATCTTCCTCGTAGAGGCCATGATTGAAGCGCATGTGACAAACCAGCCCACAGATCGTTGGAAAGGCCTCGTGCGAGCAGAATCCACACAGCAGCCCTTTGCTCTTCACCGTGAATCTCTTCTCCTTCCCTTGCTTGCCGTATATTATTCTGCCAGGAGGGAGGGTATTCAGATGGTGATGATAACATAGATGATAGTGCGATGAAGACTTGCACGACGATGGTAACGATCCTGTATGCTTCACCCACCATCATCATTATCATCGTCATCGTCATCATCACGCAGGTCTCTTATTATTTCTCCCGGTAACAACAATAACAACAATAACAACAACATACTTCTTCTTGGGCAGATACAACACACCCCACACACGTCATGAGGCGCATACACGTTCACATCTCACCCTGCTGCTGCTGCTGCTGCTGCTGCCTGTGTGTATCGCTGCATCGTGTGTGTGCTACTACGACTATGGGAGAAAGGAAATCGTCGACTTCCTTATGCACCGCCATATGATACTACTACTACTACTACTACTACTTCTACTACTACTATCATTATATCAGGAGGTTGCACCAACCTGTGAAGCACTGTCGGTGTCGTCTGCTCCTGTTTCAGGTTTCTCCGCCGTGCATAGTTGTGCCCCCTCTTCGAGGAGTTTTCCGGATAAGGAGAGGAGTAATTGTAGGTCCTTGCCTTCACAAAGCTG
The DNA here is from genome assembly GCA_000320545.1 of Bigelowiella natans CCMP2755. Taxonomy (NCBI): domain Eukaryota; phylum Cercozoa; class Chlorarachniophyceae; genus Bigelowiella; species Bigelowiella natans. Next base: position 131,156 of record ADNK01003276.1, on the reverse strand, counting down.
TACTTCCACGAGACATTCAACGTGATATGGCCAACCTATGCAACACACACACACACACACACACACACACACACATGGGCAGATTAATGAGCATTTGCTAGAAAAGTGGAAGGAAGAAGAAGAAGAAGAAGAAGAAGAAGACGACGACGAAGAGATTCTATTGAAATCATCAAACGTGAACGAGCGGAATTAATAGATATGTAGCAATGTATACGTGCTACATCGTCATGTCTCATAATAATCATCATCATCATGAAGCATTTGTGCTCCTACTTACTACCTTTTGGTCGTTAATGAATATGCTCTTCTGCACTTCGGACTTATCGTCTAATAGACGCCACAATACGACACGGTCTGCTGCCACTAAGTGACTGTTCCGCCGCCTCTTTCTCCTCTTCTTCCTTTGCGCTGCGACGACGAAAAAGTAATACAAGATATTAGTAGTAATCGACGATGACGACGAGAGAGGGGGAGGGAGGGAGAGAGAAAAAGGGAGAGAGAGAGAGAGAGAGAGAGAGAGAGAGAGAGTCATCCAAAAACAGGACTAGCATTCTCGAAAGCAGCACAGAGCTCTTCTGGGTACGTACATACAATAGTTTTCTGTTGTGAGAGATTTCTTCCACCTGCTGCTGAGTCGCTTCCTTCCTCCTCGTGCCCCTCCTCCTCCCCTCCGAACTTTTTCTTACTAGAATTGCTTACTATATCTTGTCCATTCTTCTTATCCCCCCCCTCCTCCTCCTTCTCCTTCACTGCCGTAGCAGGACCCCGCTGCTGCCTTGATTTCCGTGGGGTTAATAGATCGATGAAAAACTTTAGCCCGGTCGGCTCCATTCCCACGCTGTTTGTTGGAATGCGTGTGTGCGTGTGTGCGTGCGTGTGTTTTATTTAGGTTCCAATCCAGCAGCGGAAAACATGTATCATCTCTCTCTCTCTCTCTCTCTCTCTCTCTCTGTGTGTGTGTGTGTGTGTGTGTGTGTGTGTGTGAATGCTTGTGTAGTTGTGTTTGCTCTTGACCATTTATGCTCCTCAATGGAGAAATGTAGCACCCATCGTGTTTGAGGCTGTAAGCAAATCACCAATCACAGGGAAGATACACAGCAGTAAGGGGTGGTAATGGCGGGAGGCGAAAGAAGTCATCAACGTTTCGGACTCCGCGCTCAAAACACACAAACACACACACGCACACACACACACGGAGAGAGAGAGAGAGAGAGAGAGAGAGAGAGAGAGAGAGGGAGAGAGGGAGAGAGGGAGAGAGGGAGTGAATCCATGAACATGCGGTTGCGTATGACCTGGCGAACATAGTTCTGTATTTCGAGGAAGTTCTGATTAAACACAATAGGGTTGCTTGCCCCCCCTCGGTCTCTAAACTGGAGAAATGCTTCACTGCTGCTGCTACTGTTACTATTGGCATGATTCTCAAGATCTTGCATAGCTGAGTTATCCCCTTTTATATCGCCCCTTGTGTCGTTTGTCAGAAGCGGCCCATGAGCTGAGTTTCCAGCAACAAATCCCCCAACGCCATTCTTACCATTATTATTCCTTTGCCGTGACGATGAACATCGCCTCGGCATCGTTTCTCCGTCCCCTTCACCATCCTGGAATATCGAAATAAGTTAAACCTTACTATCTTGTACTGACATGTTTTATGGTAATTTTCCTGCTCCCTGCCACGCTCTCAGGGGATAGGCACTTCACCATTTCTGTGGTGTGGGTTAAGTTGCAATGTGAAATTGGACGGTACGAGAATGAGAGGAATATTGCAGGTATCGACGGTCCCCTCGATGCTGTTGCAGAGGCTGACCCTTGCCCGCACATGTAAGTTCTGACCAATTTCACCATATCAAATACATCATCGCGATTTGTCTTTATCAACTTTTATTACCCCATTCATTTCATGCAGGGGACGGAAAATGCGTCTCAACAACGAGATCTTTCCGAGTTGAACGCAGAGAGTCTTGACCATTCTTCTGCAGAGTATGGAGAGTAGCATTACCACAGCATCAGCGGCCAGAGGAAAAGCGGTGTGACGAGCAGTGAATAAAATCATCAAGCTATGCTTACCCCCTTCCATCATTAACTTGAATAGACTGTTGAGCACCATATAGATCGTCAACGTGCAGGTGTGTGGCGGGCCTACCAGTGCATATTATTCGATGGTATAGGTGATATGTGTGGATTGAATTTTGTGGGTCATCACGGGCGATCCTCGGCGACATTTTTATGAAAGCCGACCTTTTGAGTTTTTCTTGTGCAGGTTTGACAAAGGGTGCCAAGGTGTAGCCACGAGACAAAAAAGTCGGCTGCATTGACCAATAAGCCGAAAATACGTAAGACAAGAAAGCGGACTCCGACTTGCGCGTAAAAACCATCGAATCTCTCGTTACAAAGTCTCTTCACGTAAACTGTGCGTACATACCCGCGATCTCCGCTGTTGATCCAGCTGGCTGGCATGTACCAGGTTTGATTTACATGAAGCAAGGAGCGGGGTGGTCATGGTCATGTGAGCCCCACACACACACTCACACCTCCCTATTGCTCACTTACTGCTCTTCTAATTCGGCTTCATTCACTTGCCGTTTTACTCCTGCGACATAATTACTGTATTGAAAACGGAATGACATATTCACTAGGCGACAACAGATCTTGGCACGGAATGAGATTATTTTGGATTTTTTTTTGGCTTTGGCGGGGAAATCCGTCCCCTTAAACCATTTTTGCGTTCAAGACTACCGTAAGATGAAAATTGTATCGTCGCAGGGGAATAAAGAATGCTATTTGTTCCAGAATACCTCATTCCATGGAGGATTAAGACCTTACTCGTAGTAGACCCCGAGGAGGCAGAGCATTGCCGAAGTCGATGGCGGGGATGCGTGGTGCTGCTTTTTAACTGAGGTTCACGCTGCAAGACTATGCGATCAATTCAAAGGTGAAAGCCTCGCTTATCGGCGGCTTCAAATGAATGGCAAACACCATCATGATGAAATGCCCCTCACTCGTCCAGGACGTGATCAGACTGATGATGAGCAAAATGGAGGTGGGTTTCCCTTTGGTTGTTGTCGTCAGCGAATGGCAGCCATCGTCACAACGCATTGATGCCCATTTTTGCATTGCCAAATGCAAAGTCGAGGCAATGTGAGGTCGTTGTTGTTCTGTGAGACCGCGTGGATCGATCGACACTTGTGAACGGCTGGTGTCACCACAGGGCAATGCACGCGTGCTGGTGAAACGACTTGGATGTGTTCCAAGCACGGACATCACTGAAGACGAAATCAGATCATCTACCATCGCCATCATGCGCAACAGTTCACGAGCGCCAGAGCGCTGAAGGTCTCTGCAGCGTGTGCACGCGGCATTGTCATCATCGACGACATGGATCATTTGTGGAGGCTGCCCAGCAGAGCATGCTCATCAACAAGTGTGACATCAGTTTAGCAAACAATGAACAGCCACGTACAATGTAGAGAGACGACGAAAAACTGAACGATCGACCAACAACTCTGGAACTGCAGAGTGAAAAGAGACGCACAATGTGCGCGCGCAACACGATGTGACTCACGTCCGACACAACAACGATGTGCACATTCACACACAAGTCCGCTGTGCTGTCTGATTTTCATGACGAATGGACATCGATGCAAACAGAGCCATGCACATGAAGACTCTCGGTTTCAACCCCCTGCATGTCTCGGATCACTGGAGACAGGCTCAAGCTGCCTAGCTAGCTAGCTAGTGTTGCCACATCGCGTGGGTGCAATGTGCATCATGGGTGCGCAGCGTTGGCAACATTGGCAGCTTCAAACTCCAAGAGGACTGCGCACTGCAGCTGAAGCACACTGCACAATCTGCAAACACAATCGAAGACGTGGACCACTTGTTCTGGTGTTGCTGGGTTGTCATGTCCACTTCGTGTCACACATCAACGTCGCTTGAGGAGTCAGCTCACTGCCATCATGTGTGACACGCGACGACGAAACAAAAAGACTGACATCTGAAGAAAAGGAAACGCGAACTGCTGCGCGCAATGCGCGATGATCAAGCCCGAAACAGCATGCATTCAATTGCACGGAACACATCACAGCTGAGACCAACAGGTTCAACATCAGCGCTGTGGCTGCTGCGCTTTGCACAGCCATATCTAAACATGAGCATGACCATTGAACAAGTTCAATTGATTAATCACATCTGTCTTGCACGTGTGATGGATTGGACACGCAATGGCAGAGACAAATGAGTGCAATTTGAGCGACATGCGGCCTCTGCTAGACTGCCTTGCGCTAGCTTGTGAAGTCACATTATTGGGACGGCAATTGAGATTTTTGACGTGTTCATCACACCCTGGCACCCAGTCCATCTGATAAGCTCAACATGTCGCCGACCCACGACACGTCTGTGCTGTGATGCAGACACAGAACTATTTTTGAGCCAACGAAACGGACCGAATGAAAATCTAGGCGACATGCACGTGGGGACCGCGCAATGCCACGATGCGCCATGTTGCACGACACTGCGCAGCGCTGTGGCTTTCACAAACGATGGCACGCCATCTGATGAAAACTGGTCTGCTTGTTGTGCTTGAATGGGCGACACTACATTCACCACCATCACAAGCTCGGAGCTCCCTTTGCGGCGGCTTTGCTTTCTGTTCGCTTCGGACTCGGATCAAAGGTGATGTCAAAGTGCCTATGTATCACGTGGATTCTCCGAAGCTGATCGATGGTTTCTTGTTTGGTTGAAACCGACGCATCGGCCAACCTAATGACACGCCATCCAACTTTCACCCCCACCTCTTTCGCTTGAGGATACAGCCTTGTCACGAAGTTATTCTTGTCCAGTTTACAAACGCCCTCATCTGCATCAAACGTATAGGTATGCTTCGAGTAAATGCGACCCGTCCCCGAGCTGCAAACGCCAAAGACAGCACAGCACGGGAAAAATATGAATATCAGAGGGGCGGTGAGAACAGCCTCTAGCCAAGCAATCGTAACGAATCGTGCTCCGATGTCCTGCGGCCATGTGAGGAGTGCCGATGTGACAATGTCCCAATTAGTTCCATCCTCTTCCATGCTTTGATAGCCCAGCACGACAACAATGAACGCGCAGCCGACCACGGCGGCAATACAAATCGCAGCGCCAACAAAGTCCAAGAAACTCCATTTTGAGTAATTAATGTTCCCCCGTTCCTTGGCAATCATTATTCCGCAGCACGTAATCGGCACCATTTCTTCCTCCTTACCGTCGTCGCCTCTTCCCACAGCTTTGTTCAGGTTCGTGCCGGTACGGAGGAGCATTCGTTGGCTTTCCCCCACATTGCTGACAGTGCTCTGATTTTTCAAGTCTATTTGGTTCAAAGATTGCACTGACGTATTAAGGTTAAGATTGGACTTGAACGCGACTTCGCTCTTCTGCCGCCGCTAAACACACACACACACACACACACACACACACACACACACAAACACAAGAGATGTCAGAACAGTTTGCACCTGAGCTTACCGGGAGCAAGGATTGAAGCCACAAGTTAGCACATGCTAAACAAATAAAAGTGAAAGCGCCACATAGGGAGGAAATGGAGAGAAAATAAGACAATTTTTCTTCAGAGATGTCATTTGCGTACAGGTTTCTGTTGTTTCGACGATTCAGCAGCAGACATTCCAATCAATCCCCCAGCTGCACCTCCAGCCATTGCGGCCTTTTTATTCTTTTTTTCGTCTTCGTCGTCATCGTCATCGTTGTCGTCTTTGTCGTCCATACGATCCCGTTGATCTGGAAGTAGAGTAGGGAAAATGAAACAGGAGAAAATAAGAGAGATTCCGGCTTATCTCTGAACCACTTGGAATGAAAAGATAATGGGGAGTGTTGGATGCAAAGAGTGCTGCTGCGAAATAGCTGCCGACCAGATTAATGTACGAAATAGAAGAATTTAAAATCAGCATTCTCAGGAAAAGTACAAACAAAGCTCGAGGACCAGGATCATCATCAGCTCCAGCGTCGTCTTCATCCTAATATCCAGATACAACAGTTCGCACACAAAGAGAGAGAGAGAGAGAGAGAGAGAGAGAGAGAGAAAGAAATAGGTTTAAATATATACTGTGTCATAATTACAAACAAGAAAAAACATTTTGTGAATGATTCTATTAAGCACATTTCCGACCCACACTTTCCCTCTCCCCAAACGACCTCTACAGCCACGTCCTCAACTTGAAACTCCCCCATTAGGATAGAGCCGACCCAAAGCAACCACGGCATTGCTGCTACGAGGCCAACGGGTGTGAATTTGACTTTGAACCTAGGTGGTGTTTTCCTTGCGAATATCGAAGTGATGACGTATGGTATAGGGTAGCCGATCAACATCGCAACAATGGCAGTTGCAATGTTCCCTTGAATGTACCCCAGCTTCTGCTCCGTTCCGACCTATCGTCATTCGTACGAAAGTTACTACTTCCACACAAACGACGACCACAACGACGATAATGACCTGCTGCTCTCCTTCTTTCCTTCTCTCTCTCTCTCTCTCTCTCTCTCTCTCTCTCAAACACACACAACACCAAACAACACGACATAGTTGGGAAAACGTATTTTCCTAACCAGGAGTGCGCAAACGGCGGCCCCATTGAATGTGAGAGTGGCAAGAATCAAAAGCCTTTTCCGCGAGTCTATAAAATCCCCGGACATTCGAATGCACAAAGAAAGCCAAGGGTGCCTCCTCTTCACGGCAAGCTTGATTGATTCCTTCCAATTTTGCAGGGAACGAGGATCTTCGTAATGCATCTTGCCTAGCAGCAGCACAGCATACGTATCCATCAAATCGATTTTCAAACAAACTTGAAGTTACTGCACCAGATAGGTAAGATCAGCTCTCACTGAATCCTTCTAATCTAGGTTTTCTAGTTTTTCTCGGGAGGGAGAGGAAGAGAGAGAGGGGGAGGGGGGAGGGGCACTATGAAGGAATGATTGAAAATTGTACGGGAAGAAGGGGGGGCGGAAGGCATTGTTTAGGGCGTCGTGGTCTAATGCATGCCTTTCACGCATTCGTACGTGTATGATTCAGGCTTCGGTAGAAATCTCGCTCGTTCTTGAGGATGAGCTCTTTTGACTTTGCTGTGCTCTTGTCGATGTAATAGGTGAGCGGGAAGAGCAGGATCAGAACTCCGATCAGCATTAATGCCAACGCCATCGCCGGGTTCTTGCTCGGGTCGTAGGCGTTGACGTTTGAAGCATCACTCGCCGAGAACGTGTTTACTTCCACTTGGAAGGCCGGCTGGGTGCTGAACGACGACAGGTGACTAGACTCGCACTTATGGTTTCCATCGGCGCTAGGCCCTGTTGTGTAAGAGGAGTCGTTGGTGACAAGAGCATTGTTATTACGATTTGGAGAGGGGGGAAGGATACTTCTTCAGGATTTACATGTATATTCGTTCGCAGAGGCCCGTCTTGACGAATCTCGGTGCAATTACCTTTGTACTCGACGCCTTCTGTGCTCCAACCGCCGGTGACGTTAGACCAAAATACGCATTGGCGAACGGCTGCTATGCCATCGCTGTTTGTGGGCAGGGAGTCCCCATCTCCATCGGTCGGAACTTGAATGAGAAACGGTGCAACCGACTTGTTTGCTATCGCAAGTTCCCTCACTGTTACACAAGGGGAGGGGGAGGGAAGGGGAGCAATTGAGTTACTGACACCGCAGAATGACACACACCTACATGCACAAATCTAGCACGGGGGCGAGGCAAATCTATAGCACCTTCTAGCAGCACACATTATTACTACCATTAGCATGAAAACTACTACTACTACTACTACTACTACTACTACTACTACTAGGAGGATCGTCCACCTACCTCCAGTCAATGTCTTTTCCTTGACTTCTACTATCGATAGACTGCTGGTGTACGCACTGGTGATGTTGCTGGTGAACGGGAACAGCGATCCTCCTCTCCCCCCCGTAACTGTAATGAATCCCAGCTGTACGCCAGTAGCGCCCCCCGACGAGGAAATGTTGAGAAGCTCGAAGCTCACCGTGGCCCCGTCGATGCTAGTCAGTGTTGTGTTGAAGGCTCTATCCGGGTTCATCACTCGGGAAGATATAGAAACGGTTGCTCTTCCTGTGTTAATCTGCTGCCCTTTTACTACTTGGTCTTCTCCTGTAGAGGAGGAAGGGAGGGGGCGGGGAGAAGGCAACACAATGGTAGAGAATCGTCAGCATGGTCCTTAGAGAAAATAAATGGAATGTGCGCGTGTGCGCGTTTCCTCAAAAACCACATTGCGAGGGAGGATTCCGAAACAGATGAAGTCCAAGTGTGCTCCCCCTCCCTCCTCCATCAGTTCACCCTTCCCACCTAGCATGTAGTAACACAACCAAACGCACACATGTGCACGCTACGTACAAGAATCACCTGGAAGAAGACCCACGGAAAGTATCGTCGACAAGTCGGAGAGTGTCCTTTCCAGCCTTTCCGCATTCGCAAGCTCCATGTTGGTCGCGGCTGTCGTCCCGGTATTGTTAGAGGCTGCTGTGAGCAGATTTGATATAGCCCCGCTAGCAGATGCTACAGTGTCTCCCTCGTCTCCAGTTGCTTTTGCAGTTGAGCTTGCATCGAACGAATTCGTGACGGTCCCAAGGAGATCCAGCGTCTTGGACTTCACGTTTGTGGTGATCTCAGCGGGGCGAAAAGAGGCTGTGAGGAATTCTGCCAAGCTGGCGATAACGGGAGGTGATAAGGAGGAGGCCGATGATTCCCCACTCGAGGGATTGGTTACTGAGACGCTCGCGACTTTGTTTAGCAGCTCTTCACGCTCGTCTGCTGCGGACGAGTCAGTAGTTTGCGCCACACCAGAATCCGACGAGAGGAACGATGCAAGTGCGGCCTATCACAAGTGTGCGACATGCATATATCATATTGCATCGGTATGATAGTATGTGGGTGTGTGCGCACGTGTGTTTGTTCACACGCAAGGAGTCGGAGACAGAAGATATGGAATGAGAGAGAGAGAGAGAGAGAGAGAGAGAGAGAGAGGGAGAGAGTGAGAGTGAGAGGAGAAGAGCGCGGCACAAACGTAAGATATCGCTCGAAGATTTATTGTCCACCCCCCCCCCCCCCTCCCCCCCCACCCCTTCCGGAATCTTTACCACTTCTGCCACAAACGACTGCGTGTCGCCCTCCTCCAGTCGCTCGGTCAACGCACGATTCGACTTGGTGAGATTGAGAGTGGTCGGTTGCGTAACGTTCGTTGCGAAGTAATAGTAGCCTTCCGAACCCAGATTATCACTCACGATGGCCCTTACCAGCAGCCTCGGGGAGGAGGACCCAAGAGGAGCTGCAAGCTTTGTTTTGTAAGACTGGAGGTCACGAAACCTGCAGATGTCTAGGTATGTGGAGCTCTGGGTCGCGGTGTAAGTGGCCGGGCTGGCGAGTGCGGCTGCCGCGTTCTCGCCGTTGACGGATTGGTACTTGAAGCGAAGGGGAAGGTCCTCCGCATCATCTACGAACCCTTCACAGGAGAGGATGAAATCGGTTTCAAAGGCGACGCCTACATCTGGAGATGACACGCAGGAGCCTGATCCTGGAGGGGAATTCACTCGGACTGAAATGGATGCGGAACCGACGGCCTGCAGGTAGAAGAGAGAGAGACAGTGAGAGAGAGAGAGAGAGAGAGAGAGAGAGAGAGAGAGAGAACTTTTAGACAGCAGCAATGTAAGTAGTACTACTTAATGGGCAAGGGAAGCTGCTCAGCTCAAATCACGTGGGTCTGTCGCCACACTTGGCATGCAAACACAAACACAACATGTGTGTTTTGGAGCGATGCTATTGAAGCAAATTACCGCAGCTCCCCCTGCAAAGACCGTAGACTGGACGGTGAACTTGTAGGTTTTCCCCGGGATGAGCACGTTCGGTGCGATGACCAGATCTCTCGCATCTATTGCCGATCTCAAGTTGGCGCGATCCGAGATGTTAAAATCCGTTGCGTCACTTGACCATGAGAGGGCGAGGGATGGATCGTCATTGCCGCTCGTGCTGTCGTCGCGCACAGCTCTTCCATTGAGCACCAGCTTCTTGTGCGGATCTTGAACTCTTTTATCGAGATTGACACCGAGTGTAACCTGCCAATTGAGAGAGGCAAATACATGAAATGGGCAAGGCAAGGGGTAAATCGCTAGAGAGAGAGAGAGAGAAAGAGAGAGAGAGAGAGAGAGAGAGAGAGAGAGAGAGATTGGATTCGTCCCAAAACGTTCTCTTTTCATGATATTCACCCACCCCTTTCTCCCATCTATTCTCCCTCTTCTCCTTCTCCCGCATAAACGTCTTATGAAACCACTGTTGTTGTCCACAGCCATACTTCAACAACTGCGCTTATTCTGTCATCGTCTCACTTTAGATGTTGCTAGTTAGGCTTACATACCCTTGGTGCTGGAAGAGATGTTGTGATGATAGTCTGCGACGCCACCGCTGTGATCGATTGCGAGCGATTTGTGGATACGCTCACTCGCATTAAGTATTCACTGAAGAGGAAAAGATGGATATTGAAGACGAAGGATGTGTATGGGAGGATTGGACATTCAAACGATGTGCTCTGATTTTATGTTATTTTCTCTCTTTCTTATGGTAATGGAGAGATGATTCTTCAACTACCTATCAGCATTGAGTTGAGCGGTGGAAAGGGACAAAGTAGCACCACTGGATGAGCTCAGACTTACGAGAGTTAGCGAGGAGGAGACGACTTGGAACAGTGACCAGTTGAACGAAAGGCCGGATGCTGCTAAGGGGTAGGCGGGATCGGTAGAGGCCGACGCGTCGAAGTTGATATCGTACGCATTTCCGGACACTGGGATGGTGCGAGAAGAACCTAGGAGAAGAATGGGAAAATTCAAAGAAAGAAAGAAAGAAAGTAAGAAAAGCTAGTGAAAGGGGGTGAAACGAAACTGTAGAAATAAACATCAATCATTCTCCTACGGCTTTAGGCTTCTTTATCTCCCGCTTTCTTCTCCGCCCCCCTCTCCAGCCCTGCAGTCATGGACACACGACACGCGCACTCATACATGCGCATGTGTAGCCGCACGCGCACACCGACGCACCTCCGGCAATCGTTGCCTCGAGATCTTCGTTCTCAACCTTCAGATAGAAATCCACCGATTGCTGGCCTAGGGTGGCGTTTGTCTGCCGCGACACAGCCTTGACCACAAGCCGCAGCTGGTACGTGGCGAGAACGTCGAGCGAGAAAGCTGGGATGCGCAGGTACGCAGAGCGCGCGTCCGTCATCGAAATAGCATGGGGCCCTGCGACCTGGGACCAGAACGCGTCGACGCGGAGGTTTGGGATGCATTTCGGCGTGCGGACCTTGGGAGGGGGGGGGACAAAGCAACATTTTCTAAATTCGATAGGTGTGATGAGCGTAAAAAACGACCCAATATTTGTATGTGGCGGGCAGTGTCCTGCAACCGCGCTTTTCTCCTTGGACGTGGAAAAATATCGCAAGGAAGACGCTTCTCCTTTAAAGATCTGTGCTTGGAATACAGTGGGCTACTACTACTACTACTACCTGCACATTAATGTCTGTTATTCGGCTCCTTCTTGTTGTGAGATTGCTTGAGCTGGGAAGAGTCAGTGATGGGACGACATCGCCAACCTTGGTGCAGGTAAATATTCGTTGTCGATAAAATACCAGCATGCCAATGATAATATAATAATAATTAATAATGATGATGATAATGGGTCATAAGTGAAGAAAACGATAGGATGGGAGACACACAAATATCAACCACTACCTTCAATAAGCCAAGCTGCGATGTCGCAGAGTCGTTCAGCCAGTTTTTGACCGACACCGCAACGGTCACATTCTCTCCCAGCGGGATCATACTTCCGTTGAGAGTGAGGACGCTTGTCGTCGTCTGCTGTGCGAGGGCATTCAGAGATTTCTCCCAGTCCAAGCCCGTGTTGTTGACGATATACCAGGTATATCTGTATTAGGTGCATATATGTTGACGTAATCACACTACATACCATTGCACGTACGTCCATCACACACGCATAAGCACGTAAACAGCACACAAGTGTCGCTCACACACAATTCGCATAAGACTATGTAGGTTATAAGAAGTGGCAGCAGGAAGAGAGGAAGCGAGGAAGAGAGAGAGACAGACAGAGAGAGAGAGAGAGAGAGAGAGAGAGAGAGAGAGAAAACGAGAGAAAGAGAATCAACGTGTGAAACCAACACTAATAGGAATCAAAATCCTCTAGTAAAAAGAACGGTCCTCCTCCTCGCATTATCTCGAAAACTACTCAAATATCTAACACCACAAATGGAAAGAAGAGCAGCTATATCTCACGTGAATGGCTTCGCAATCGATCCTTCTCCGTTCGCCGTCAATTCCGCCACGCCGCCACACGTTCCAAAAACCGTTTCGCCGACAATCACGACGCTCACGTCAATATTCGTCGATGCGCGAGAGACCACCTTGAATTAAAGTAAATATTGTTAAAACTACATTTCCAAGTTGGAAGTGAGAACAGTAAAGGGATGTTTGTATTTGGAGTGCGGGGGGGCGGCAGAGAGAGAGAGAGAGAGAGAGAGAGAGAGAGAGAGAGATAGGGGGAGGGGGGGGTTGAGATTGAGGATATTGGAGAAACAAGTGATTCAGGGTATCGTGGCAACTGGAAGAAAATGATTTATTTCCGCAAACATATATTACTATCTCTCATGAATAATAAGTAGTAGACTTTGTTTCTACTACGTTTGGTTCTCGCCCTCTGTGAACAATCAGTAACTCCACATGTATAATGACAATTCTTACCACTGCTGAATCGCCATTTCTCTCAAGCGCATTGTTCTCGGCCTGGATAGTGTCCTGGATGAGAGTCAGCGTATTTCCCGGAACGAGAAGAAAGCCATCCCCTAGCGTGACAACAAACACTGTCGGGCCCTCCCAATAGCACCTGCGTGTTGCCGACAGTTGAGAACGGAATGACAAGGTGGAAGAATAGTGTAAAGTGGTGACAACCAAAAGGCCGAAGAACAACCGAGATGAACATCATAGGAAGGAAGGCGACAGCAGAATCATCACAAAGCGGCCGCAGGGAGGAATCACGCACGAAATAAACGCACATGGTTAATGATCTCCCTCTCAGCATTATCATCATCATCATCATCATCATCGTAAACAGCTTACCACCCGTAATTTGTGCCGAGTAATGCCACGGAAGAAGGATGAAGTAGAGCATCGCAGGTCGCTTTCAGGGTCAGTTCAACCGGCTGGTTTGTACTGCGGTGGAAACTCATGCGCACTGATTGGTATGTGTCGGAAAACTGCGCTGAAATAGGTGTAGGCCCCAACTGCAATAATAATAAGAAGAAAATCGAGTTTTACATTTCCCTTTCCCTTTCTAATTTAACTTGAATTCAGGGACAACACTGCCCGCAGGTGTTCCCAATCTACATTCTTCTCTCCTTCCCCCCTCCTCTCTCTCCCTGCCTCACACGCACACAGAAAAAGCGTGGGCTATTATCTGTTCTATTTCATTTGTTTTTATCAATTATGAGAATGGAATTGAATCCAGCTACTGGTAGGTGCACATCTGTGTCCGTTATGTGTTGTGTGCATGTTACGCGTTTTATTTGTCCCGACTAGTCCCGTATTTTATGGTTTTCTTACGGAGGAGAGAAGTACCAGTTGGCTTATTACCTTCGTGGGCGAGAATGTTAATGGACTGACAGTGGATGGGCTGTATGAAGGAGAAGTAGTGGTCGGATTGGCAGTCGTGGGTGGTGATATCGTTGGCGTTAACGTTGTGGGGGCCCGAGTAATACTGACGACAAATGCAGAAGTGATGGAATTGGAATCTTTCCCAAAAATTGTTGTTGCTCTCGGTGCGCATTCAATCTTTTCTATCCCTCACACATGTGTGAAGCAGCTGCTCTAACAGCAAATCCATGAGAATAATTATGTTTGTGTTGTGTACATTCCTGGACGTAAACACGCATGTTGAACCTTGCAAGGCACATTCATGAAATGTAGTAGATTTTGTAACCGCTTGATGGCCAAAGAGAGTAGGGCATATTACCAGTGAGCCGTTAGCGTTCCCACAGGTTTATTTTGAGCAGTATTACTGCCAACACCCAGTTGTCCAAAAGTGTTTGAGCCCCAGCACATAATCCCACAACCTATTGACGAGCATCTCATCAGTTACACGCCGCCTTCTACTCATTATTGATAAACTGCGGAATCAATCCTCGCAAGACGGACCATCAGCTTTGACGGCACAAATGTGGTGAAACCCAGCCGAGATGTCGGAAAATCTTTCGCTGGACGAGACGTCAACATATCTGCGCAGCAAGCAGAGGAAATAATGTGTTCCAGCGACCACCAATGTAAGATGATCATGCGTGCAAATAGGATAGGAGAGTTGATAGCCGAAAGGAAGTGCAGATTGACGATAGCAGTAGTAACCTATCTACTGTAAGATGGCATTATTGGTTGGTGACACACCTAGGTGAAGTCCTATTGATATAGGTACCATCTCCAACAACGCCGTAGGTGTTTTCGCCCCAGCACATAATTCTGGTGAAAAGGCATATAGGCATTAAAAGCCAATCAAACGCTATCAAGAGCCATGGATTTTGTTTAGTAGATGCATGGAAATGCCGAAGATTTCGCCCAATAACATTCGTTGTTTTCGGGCTCAGCACACAAAAGGCCTTCTAGCACGTGCCGACTCTGCACGCAAGGTTGTATCTCCTCTATTCCATTGGCCTGATGCTTTCAGCCTCTCAACTCCCCAATCTACTAACCAACGCGAGTCGGTTCATCTCAATGCTGATTGGACAGAGAAGCACTCACCTCTGTGTGGAAAGAAGGGCACACGACACAGCACGTGCTAAAGCAACTTTCGTGGCCGCAGCAGGGAGGGGTACCTATATAGTTATTCCTAGATTGAGTGGTTAATCGGCCATATGTTTACCACAGAGCGGACTCGTGTGACTTAAACGAGAGAGAAGGTCTTGCATCAAGGGCCCATCCCCATCCTCAGATGGTTGTAGCACTTCGATTAATATTACATGTTGTGGCGTCGTCTCGGCGGATATCATTCTTCCGTTGCCACATTGCCCCCATGTGTTCCTTCCCTATTCAAAGAAGTAGCTTAGAGGAGGGGAGGGGGGAGAGGAGGAGGAGGAGGAAGGACGACGACGAGGACGAGCTATGCAGAAACTTCTTTCATCGAAAGATCTAGTTGGCTCTTACCCAACATGAGAGATTGCCACCAGAGTGAATTGCACACGTGTGGTAACCCCCACCAGTGACAAAAGAAACCTGTAAGTAAGGGTTTCAGGCGTTTCTGCGGTCAGCTGTAGGCAATGCTGGCGAAGGGTGTTTGGTGATAAGAGGCCTTAGGCCGGTTTGCGACGTTGGTGGAGAACAGATATCGACGGATAAACAGCGACAGACAGCGATTAGATGAAACCAAATTGCTTGCTTGAATGGAGGGAAGGGGGGGGGGGGAGAGAAGAAATAAAAAATGAGAGAAACTCACATTTGAAAGCGATGACACAGCTACGGGTGTCGGTCGATGTGTTTGAGTACCTGGCCATCAATATTTTCTCATTTACTATTATCATTTCTAAGAATGAATTATAACGCAACGAAGCAGAGATTCTACTATCAATTTTGGGTTTAGAGAAAATCGGTTTGGCATTAGTTTTACCATCTCCTATCTGTCCGTAGAGGTTGCCACCCTAGTTGTTAGAAAACGCGACACGAGATGACTTAAGTATATCAGCAGATTCGTTCTCTCCATGCTACAATTCTGGATATTATATTTGAGTAGTGGCCATCTAGCAGGATACGCGCAAATCATACACCGCATAGACGGACACATTGCATGGATGCCAAAACAGAACGCCCGCACTACCCAGCAGACAAGTGAGTGGTCGTCAAGAACCGCGCACGCGGTGCCACGAGTTTGAATGCTAAACCCATCAATTGTATTAGAACCCATTCCGCCAACTCCAATGCTTAATGCGTATCGCTGTGACGGAAGTATCACATTTGATGGCGTTCCCTGTGCTTGAGAAGGGACCGTACCATTTCCTGTGAAGGAGGAGCCAAAATGTTAGCGAATTCCTGGTTGAACCTCGACAACTTCATATTAATTTCAGGACTACACACCCCACTCGCCGTGTTTAACACATCCCCAACAATGGACTGTTCCCGCGGTGGTGAGGGCACAAGCCACGAACCATCCCACTTTGATGTCATCGACGACTCCGGGAATACTGTTCAGACTAGGGCTAGTGAGGAGCGTTGGATGAGGAGTCACGGTGCTTCTAAAGCTGGAATAGCCAAGAATAGCCAAATAGCCTATTCCACAACATTGAACCTGTAGGTTAAAATTGGAAAAGCCTCAACGCGACGATAGGAAGACTCTGTGTCTGATAGAACAGAATGCGGTACTGCCAGGACCGTGTTGTCCGTGTACACAACGAAAGATGCATATCCTGAACTCCCGAAGAAGCCCTTCACAGTTCTTCCGCCAGTCAAATCTAAATTCTGCGATCAAAGAAACACTTAATAAAGGCGAAATCGTCCACTTTGAGATCGCAGCATCCTCATGTCTTAGTAAACTTATTCATACTTGATCTACTACCATGAAAGACCCTGGCGCTGAATTAGTCAACGTTGTGCCTCCATCGCCATATTGCCCGTATTGATTATCTCCGAAGCACCGTACAACGGTTGAATTAAACATGACACATGTATGCGAGCCTCCGACTACGACCTTGTATTGCGGGTACTGAGCAGATACCCGAAACACGGACAGGAGAAGAAGATGGAGTAAAACCATCTCGCGGCCAGGGTAGCTGTATCCCATTACAGCCAATCCCACTGCATGCGGTCTAGGTCTAATTCCATGGATTTTACAGGGTCGGGCGGGGTTCACTAGTGTTTCCTACACGTTACGGGAATAGTATGTTCAGATCTATTTTTAGGCGAAATCCTGAAATCATCGTAATTTCTATCCAAGCCGGTCTCTTGCGTGATGCGTCCATCCTGAATTCTAGAATTTTTTGCCCGGAGAGGCTTGTCGCTATTCGATAAACACACGGAAAATTTCTTACCCGTAAGCCTGCCCTGGCACGTGGGCCGTAATAGGTGGTGGTAGATCTAGATCTAGAGTAACCGTAAGGATTTGTGCAGAGTGGTTCATGTTTGGAGAACCGAGTGGGGAATTACAGGACGCGACTTAAGGAATTTTCCAGTATCAACTTACGGAAATGACCGGCAAACTCCAGACACAGCCCACACATTCATACATGTATTCTCTAACAAGTGCGGCAGAGAGGCAGGCCTGCCGATTTTCCTCCCGATTTTCCGCCGATTTTCACGGTAGTGTCGGAGTTTGATGAATCGGTCGGCAGAGTCTGCCTGCTGGCTCGGGTCGAGAAGGGGGGAAGAAATTTCCGAAACGTTCATCGTCGACCCGGAAGAACAGGATGCTGCAGTTGATGGGAACATACATTCCTTGTTCATTCTAAAGGAGAGTAAGAACTCATACAGCAACTAAGAAACAAATCAATATGTGTTCGGCGCTCGACGGCTTTGCGGCTCGTCGGGACTTGAGTTCTGTTTTTGTGTTCTGTGACTCTCTTTACTTGTGCTTCTTTCGGAACTGTGCACTCTCACCTGTTCGTAGCCGCCGGCGAAAGTTCTCGTCATTCATTCATTCATTCATTCGCAGCGTGAGAGTGCGAAGCAACGCCCGAAGCAGTCGTGAGAGCACCAAGGCTGTGAATGCCATCCTTTGAGCTAATCAGGTAGGTTTGAGTCAGGTTTTGAAGTTTGGCCCTGTTCTGGAAATTTTCAGGAACTGAGGGCCATGCCTCGATCGTGTCGGAACCACAATCACATTGCACGGAGCACAACGTGCTGATCAGCATTGATCTCCCAAATCTTTCCATGATGATTGTACTTGCATGCTTTGGTGCGTGAGGCGCGCTGAATGGAACTGAAATTATATAGCCTAATTCACGTGTTCGTGAATGTGGTGCAAGATCACAAATCCACGTCGTGCTCGTCACAATGATCATCGAGCGCTTTGCCATGCTGGTTTGCAGACATCGGGCGCGTGCGCCTCCATTGCATTGGGCACATGCGACGCATTAGCAAACTCATTCTTGCAGTAAACCCTTGAAAGCTTGCTTGCGAAGCCACACACGTGCTAGCGTGGCGGCATGTGTGAGCTTGACATCGCACGTGTGTTTGCAAGCTGGATGCATGACCGATGCGATGCAATTGAACTCGCGAACGCCGCATCACATCAATATATAATTTGTTTCAGAGACTTGCTTTACACTAAAAGTTGCACACGCTTGAATGTTTACCTCGACGAATCTTTAGCATCAATCATGAGCAATGTCCAGCATTTACCCTTTGGTAGAATAATTATCAAGGCATTGTGTTCCCCGCTCGCTGAACCTCGCTCCTTCTCCGACCATGAGTGTGGAGAATGCTGCACACCGCTGACGTATAGAGCCCCCCTGGGACACAAAAAACGTAAAAATGTACCTCAATTCACCGTTATATGTGCCCTGAACATGACTTAAATATTGAGGTTTTCATTGGCATTTAAGGGTGATCTAACCATAACGTTTGCGAAATAAACCCCGAATTTATATTTCTTGATATCATCACTAAAATCGTCATCACCGCCACACAGGTATTTTTGTTTCGCAGGATCATCCGCCTTTGATCATCATTGTACCATGGTAGTCTCTCATCATCGACCATTTTTTTAAGTTTCTCGGATACGTCCTGCCAGGGGGGAGGACAGGAAATGAGATGAACTCTCCATAGGTGATGCGTTGGGTAAAATTCAACAAAAACTGAACATTATCAGTGGTCCTCCTTCACGATTATAAGATCGTGTTCTAACGAGGCAACACAGCCAACCTTGATATAGCCTGGGTGCAAAGCGACCTTTGATGTAGTCATTACATGTACACGGTGTTGATTCCCGGTGCTACTTCTACAATCATCCGCTCTCTCCATTGAAAAACCGGCTGGCAGCTCATGTCGCAAAGGGGACATTCCAAGTGTTAAATAGCCGAAGCTTTCCTGATCATGTATTTGTATGCTATTTGGTTGAGTTGTGGTTAGCTCTCGACAGTATTTGACGCACACACGTGCGCGTGCGCGCGCGCGCACACACACACATATGCGCAATTATGTAGTAATATATATATATATATATATATATATACACACACACATATGTTTATTTTTTTATGGTGTGTGTGTGTGTGTGTGTGTGTGTGTGGCACAAATAGCTAAGAATTTAAAATAGCTAAGAATTTAAAATAGCTAAGAATTTAAAATAGCTAAGAATTTGATGTAGCTAAGAATTTTGTGTGTTTGTATTGTTTCGCAGCCACTTCGCTGCTTCACGTGGATACCAAGATAGCATCAACGATCCGGTCTGCATCCTGCTTGTTTTGTGGCCATTTTGCACTCATGGAAGAGAATGGGGGCAGCCACTTGGCCTGATTTAGCGTTCAGGATTACAGTAAAGTTATTGAACAACAACTATATTCTTCCAGAGAACAACCCTGCCCCGGTAATGTCTTGAAGCATCACGCCGTCAATTTCCTATGTCCAAATAATGAATGTTCGTGAGCTCTACCTCCACGGAGAACAGCTTCGTTCTCATATCGACCCGACCGAATTTGCCTCCTAATTAGCAGACGAGCAGGGGCAGGGCGCCGCTTGTTAGGCACGTTTTTGCTGTGAATGCTCTGGTTGCACGCACATTTTATCAACCTAGTTTTTCTTTGAAAATGCTCTCGACTTGTATTAATGCGGAAGTCGATTTTGTTTCCGGGTTTGCCACACCGTCATCACTATTCAGATCCGTGCAGCAGCGAGACCACATGCTCAGCGTGAAATCAGCAGGTGCCATACGGCCTAAACACCACTATTTCATCGCAAGAAAGAGGAGAGAAGGGGAAGCGGATTAGCAATATTATTATCATCCGTAGTGATCGTGGAAACACCACCAAACCATTGAAGACAGTTATGTATGAGCAGGTGAATAGAATAGCTGAACTTAGCCCACAAAGGCCGTCATTCACTTCAAACATCGCCAATATGAGCGTACTTAATACCTTCACGCGTGTGTATCTTTCTCCGAATAAGAGGTCGTCGTTATCGTCACCGGCGTCATCACTGACTTGTCCTTGCTGCTGATGATGACTCTTCTCGTTCTTGCCCTTCTTCATCCTCTCCTCCTCGCTCCTCATCTCGAAAGCCTTTGCCATCAAATCTACGGTGACGAAGTACCTATCCACATCCTGAGTGCGAACATGGAATAATCAACAAAGTAGTGGGACGGGGGGTGAGAGTGGATTGGGTGATTCCATTGTCATTGCCGTCTTACGACATATTGAATGTGCATCGTTATCATGGCGATCAGTTGAACAGGAGGACATGATGTTTTTTCCGTGTCGCATCCAAGCCTAGCCGTCGTCTCGACTGGCTGCAATGTACAGGGCGATATGTAATAATTAGGCCTTTTTGTGAATCATCGATTCTTCCGATATGACTAGTTGCGCATTCTCAATGAAATCCCGTCGTGAAGGCTCACTTTCAGTACTACCATTGTTTTAACACTACCACATTTCCGTCACCACCACGATCAATGGGGCTAGGCACTTGCAATCATCAAGAAGCTAACACACATATTCATTTACGGTACTCGTCAATGGAAAGCGTAATCTTGCCATCCGCAATGCTGAAAACGTTCCCCTTTGTGCCGCAACTT
Organism: Bigelowiella natans CCMP2755; assembly: GCA_000320545.1. Taxonomy (NCBI): domain Eukaryota; phylum Cercozoa; class Chlorarachniophyceae; genus Bigelowiella; species Bigelowiella natans. The sequence continues at coordinate 110,349 of ADNK01003276.1, read as the reverse complement.
AACACTACAGGAGCGACGCCAAGGCCTATCACAGTGGCAGTAATGATCAGCGGTCATCATCCCCGTTATATGTTCAATCACAACGTGCCAATATCGGTCTATCCCGCATCTAATTTGTTTCTGCTTCTACTACCAGACGAAGTGCTACGCCCCGCTCCTTTCGGTACTGATGCCGTCTCAGTTTCCATTCCTGTCGATTTTCTGCGTTCGTCCCCCCTCCCCACCTGTTTCGCGTCTTGGTGGTGCTTGTCGTCGCGTCGTTGCCCCCCTCCCTTCCCTTTCCAGCTTCTTTTTGAACTGCCTGTCCTTGTTGTACATGCGCCTTTCTTCAGAAAGCGGAGTACCTGGGCAAGCGCTCAACTCAGACAGTGCGGTATTTGGAAAAAAATGGCTACTGCATGCTGTGGGACTGATCGCTTAATGGATACTAGGATAGCATGGGTAATGACGATGATAGTGATGTTTTCGTTCCCGTGCGGGGACGGCGGCGTATGGACAATCAAACCTCTGGCTCCAGAAAGAATGCTGGAGAAGTAGACGAAATTCTATAGGAGAGCGCCTCCGGGAGCCATTTTTGCTTGAGGCCCTGCGTTTGGATGGTTTTATTAGCACGCAAAGAAAGTACCACATTTAGTTGGCCAAAACCTTCTCAACTCCTCCCCCTGAGTTCTCCGGCACGAATACTCGCATTCGAGCATTATTGGGGTGTTCGCAAATGAATTTTTCCTGAGCTTCTTGCAAGGATCCCTGCCAGAATACCGCGCGAGCAGCGGGTGCAGGGGGGAAAGCCCTCATATACACATACGCTATGTCGGATAATTGATCGTCAGAAAGAATTCAGCATATGTTTGTTTAAAACTTCGAGAAATAAGTCCTATTCATCACTAAAATACGATAAAATGGTCCAAATAGGCTGCATTTTAGCTGAAGTCTTAGAAATAGCTGCGTTCATAGCATAATACAATGATCAGCATCCGAATACTATTGAACTTTATACACTAAAAACATCTATCGAAAAATCCTCAGATACAATAATATGTTTGGAGCTTGCAATAGAAATATATTTCATATATTGTATTAAAAATAACCGAAAATATGTACTCACAAGTGTTATTACGTAACAACAACTCAGGCAACATCCCTGCTTGTCTGGCGTGTGGCTAGTTGCACAGCTTGGAGCACCTCCTAAATGGATTTCAGGGTAGGAATCCAGCAAGGGCGCGGGGGGGGAGGGGGGGAATGTGCAGGGAATTAGCAAAGAATTACAGATTAATGGAGGATATTTGTGAGGTGTTGTGTTGCTGCCTTTAGGAAAGAAATAATTCATAGCAATGTCTTGGAATTATCAGGGAGGAGGAGGGGCAGGAGATGCTGCAAGAACAACTCGAATCAAGCGGAGGAGACAACGATTACTCTGCTATTGGATCCATATATTTCTCCTCCCCCTGTTATGCTATTCCTTCAACGTTTCTCGTACGCAAAGCCGGTGGCAGGATGCTTCCCTCTTTGGCGCTAGCGCCCCCCATTCCTTGTCCTCCTACATTCGTAGGAGAGCCGTACAGGAGCGAAAGTCGAAGAGGATGCGATATGATCATCACGACACCGTGCGAGGCTCTATCACCACACCGGAGAATAAACAGGGTCTTGCGGCAAGTGGGGGCGATGATTACGTTGTGAGCATCGACTTCGAAAGGAACGGTACCGAACGACTGAATTCCTCCGCATCACCACAACAGGGTGAGGTTTTTCAAATCGTGTGCGGCTGTGTTTCTCCTTAAACTTTGGTTATGCAGTGCACAACTTTTGATAAAACATGCATGCTCCTCCCATGGATCACACATCGGTCTGCAAGTATCTTAGAGCGGCGGGTATTGAGAAACCCCCTCCTACTGCTTGCCGCCCTCCATTTTTCATCGATTTGCAGGCCATTCTAAAACAAAAATGCTATTTGCAGAACTTTTCGGATTAGTGCGTATCCCGCTGTTGCGACGTAGAGCAGCCACTGGTAACTGCGGAGGGGATAATAATAATGAGGAGGCGATTAGCTTAGACTCGCCTATCAGCGGCATCACAACAATGGAGACAGAGCTCCAAGAGAATTCTCAACGAGAAGAAGGTCTTGTGTTTGTGCTTTAAAGAAAAGACTATACTAGAGAACACGTGCGTGGTTAAATCAGCATATGGCCGTCAGCATTTTTGAGGTTGGCTTTACTACAACGGGATATATAGGGAGTCGTGGGAGATTGTTTACCACCTCGGCGATGATATCGGAAGCTAATCGCATACGACGGATTCACTTGGACGACGACGATCGATTGTATGAAAAGCTTGAGCGTCCCTTCGTGAATTGCTTGCGACTTTTTCATTTGTCGCTGTACATGTGCGCGTGTGTTCTGTGTGTCTATTCCGCCATCCGTCGTTTGACCATCCATCCTCTTATTACATCATCATAACACACAAACAGCGGACACGTCGAAACTGTTGCGGGGGGGGGCACTGGATATCAGGATGGAAACGCTCGCACGTCCCTCTTTAACTGTCCCCAGGCACTGCAAGCGGGCTATGTGACGGGAGCGATGAGAGGGGGGCGGGAAGAGGATGTCATCTACGTCGCGGACTGTGGAAACGCCTGCATTCGTGCAATTTTCCCAGATCGAGGAGAGGTTGTTACTGCAGCGGGAGAGGCAGTCGGAACTGGTGATTTATGCAATTTAATATGCTATTTAAATGCATATAATACATATTTATATATATATATATATATATATATATATATATATATAATTTGTATTTATATTTATATGTAGAGAGAGAGAGAGAGAGAGAGAGAGCGGGCGGCCCCTCCGGCGCGGTCATGTATGCATTATTTTGCTACGATAACGATCCCCACCATTTCACAGAGGCATATACTCCCTGCGTCGTCATGTATCACTTGCTCGCTACACCATCAAAAAAGTGCCCAGCTCTGCTCATTCCCCCACCTCTCCCCCCCCCCGCTACACAAAAGGCGAAAAGGAAGCTTCGCCGAGATACTTCAGAATCAAGACCAAGGCGACGACCGAGCAGCTCAAGATGCAGCGTATCGCCGAGACGGCGGAGGATAGAGAGCGAGATGAGTTGATGGAAAATGCAGGATTGAGTGTGAGGAAGATACCGCTAGCACCCAAGTCGGGCGTCGAGTTTCTAGTGAAGGAGGACGTTCTTGACCTCAACGGCTTGAGGAGGGGGGAGGACGACTACCTCCGAAGAAGCGCGACTGGGAAAGAGGGGGGGGATAATCGGGTTATAGATGATCAGATGATGATGATGATGATGATAATGATGATGATGATGGCGATGAAAATCATGCTGATGATGATGACGAAGTGTTGTAAGGCTATTGATGCTGGTAATCTACTGCCTCGAACGTGAATATTGAGGGGAGGGGGAGATAATAACTATACGGATAGCAAAAGGGGATCACTATGACGGATGCTCAAGTGGCTTGATTTGTGTTTTGATGTACCATTCTCTTCCCCAGGCTGGGTATTTGTCGGCAAAGATGGAGCAAATACTTGACGGAGGTGAGGGGGTGGTTGACGCTAACGTAGAGACAAAAGAAGGAAGAGGAGGGGGGGAGGAGGAGGAGGAGCCGCAACCGAAGCAGGCCCAGGAGAAACACCTGACCGTGAAGATACCAACGGCGCTAGGAGAGGAGGAGGAGGAGGAGGAGGAGGAGGACAGTGACGGCGAAGATGACAGTGAAAATCGATGCTGCTGATGCTGCTGCTGCTGCTGCAATTCAATGGGATGTGCCCTTGCTCCGGCCATACGGGTTGGCCATGGACCCGATGAAGCGCGATCTATTCCTTTCGGATGTGGAGGCGCACAGCATATCGCTCCTACGGCCGGCAACCCTCCCAGCGGGTTGGTATTGAGAATTTATCATGAGCACACTGCTGCTGCTGCTGCTGGATATTCGTATGCCCCAGTTGAATCACCTATTTTTCCTCCTTCTTCCCTTTCCCCCCTCCCCCCTCCCCCCTCTCTCTCTCTCTCTCTCTCTCTCTCTCTCTTTGACTCCTATTTTCCCTTGTTACCCACGTTCTCCTTCTTCTCTACCATTTATCAACGACACGACAACCAAGACGGTGGAAGATGGCTCATTACACCTGTTGCTTTGCTGCTGCTACTACCACTACTACTACTACTACTGCTGCTGCTGCTGCTGCTGTTTTTTCTTCTCTTCCTTCTCAGACCCCCAACAACAATCACCTGTGCATCGAAAGTGGCAGTACGTTTTCTTGGCAGGAAGTACCTCGCGCGATCGCGGATACGCTGACGGAATGGGAACCAACGCGCTTTTCTCCCATCCTTCCTCATTAATCACTGTGCATGAGGAAAAAGACGAAAGGGCGGGGGGGGGGGGTAATGATGACGGCGACGCAAAGCAGGGCAGTAGCGTGCGTGGTTCATGGGCCTTTGCCTCCCCCTCTCAGTCATCATCATCATCCCAGTGGAGTGTCCTCGTTGCAGATACTTACAATCATGCTATACGGCGAGTAAGGCCGAATGGAGAGGTAGGTGGGGGCGGTGGATATGGGGGGGGACGGTCATATCCGTTGTGTTTTGTTATCATTGTATGCACACACGCCGCCGCACACGCACCAATGCGCTTTCTGTATCAAGGTGACCACCGTCGTGGGGGCGGCTCTCTCACAACAACGACAGCACTCGAAACGTGAGAAACGACCATGTGAAAAGACGCTCCACTCAGTAGCATTTGTTGTTGTTGTTGTTGTTGTTGTTGTTGTTGTTGTTTTCAACTTTTGATTTATCCCCATCCTGAATGCCCAATTGATTGCAGAAGCTGTTGTTGACGGGCCAAGCGCTACGGCCACACTACGATTCCCCCTCCACCTCGCGCTTTCTCACGACGGGTCTCTACTTGTAACAGAGGCAGACGCTGAGTCATCACCCGAAAACGTAATGCTTGGTAGTAGTAGTAGTAGCAATACTAACAGTGATTGATTGTAGTAGTAGTAGTAGTAGTAGTAGTAGTAGAGAGAACAGAAGAAGAAATGGTAATAGTGCTGGTGTGAGCATGATGCTAATCTGATTGAGTTGTCATAGCAGATATCCAGAAAGCGTCTCAGGCGTATTTCAAAGCAAGGACAGGTCACTTCGTTGTGGCTATCGGCAGCAGAACCGCCATCTCTATCTTCGTCATCTGCAGCCCACGATGAGAACAGGGAAGCTATGATTCAGCAGCAGCAACAACAACAACAACAACAACATCCAGCAACTGCGACGACTGCTGCCAAACCCGTGCATTCAACTTATGGTCCTTCTGCTCCGTGTATGGCGTTCTTTTCGTCAAGAATACTCAGCGAGAAACGAGGAGAGTGTATGCTGATAATGGGGCCGAAGTCCTCCCCGAGAGGAGGGGGGTCGTTGGTGGAGCTCTTGTGTCCAGCGCCGATGTGGAAAGAAAGGTGAATTTGAGGGGAAGAAGGGCCTAGCTTTGCGGCGTTGTCTTCCCACCTCCTTCTCACCCCAAATACGCTATCATCCTCACAACATGCTCCCTGCCACTACGAAATCAGTGTTTTCTTCACATCCTTCCTGATCATTGCCCCATCCACCTGCTTCTGAACTCGTCTAGAATGTGTTACTCGAGCACACGTACAATATCATGTGCGCTTAAGTTTGTGTGTTTCTTGCAGATATGAGGAGATTGCCCGAGCAACGACAGCGACTGTGCAAGCACGTGTAATGCGAGGCAGCATGAATCAACGCATAACCAATCATACTGCTGGCTTCACCGCTGCTCTAGCTACTGAGCGGGGGGGGGGGCAAGAAAAACCGCAGTTTTCGCAGCAGCAACAGCATCCACAGCTAGCCAAGCAGAGGAGAATGGAGAGATGCGCACAAGAAATCGCTGAGAAGTTAGAGAATAAGACTTTATCTCATACGGAACTCATGAAGTAATTTTGCAATAATTTACATATATATATATATATATATATATATATATATATATATATGTGAGTGTGTGTGTGTGTGTGTGTGTATAGAGTACATATCCTCCGATGAGCCACAACATTTTCTCAAGCTTGTAGCTAGCAGTACACAATTAGCACACGCCATCAGCATTCAAATTTATCTACCCTCACAATTACTCTCTGCCACCATCAATGTTACCCACAGGTATTTGAGTACTGTTGAGCGCATCGAGAAGAAGCGCAGAAAGAGGCGGTTAAGACGGACGATGAATAGCTACAACGATAATGATGATGAGGACAGTGACGATGATGAATCCACAGAAAATATGACGACGGAAAGCGAGGAAGAAGAATGGAGCTCGTAAACTCGGCGACAAGCCAATTGAAGCTAGAATCTTCATTTTGATGATATTTACGCCTCGTCACCAGAGCCAGCTTACTCATCGCTAGCTCGGCCTGCTATTTAGGAATCAGCCTCATGTCGTCGTCCTCGATCATTCAGCCGTGCTTGCTAGCTAGCTAGCGTGCTAGCGTGGTAATGCTCGGATGCATGCATGTAGTACAGAAATGAGTTCATTGGCAGCCACTAACAACTGAAGAGTTTTCTAGCTAGCTAGCTTTCTAGCTTTGCTTTTCACAAGCCTCACACTAGCTAGCTAGCCCATGCTAGCGTGCAAGCATGGATGTCTAGCTGTGGAAGCGCTAGCTCTAGCTAGGCGCGCACTCTCTAGCTCTGTCTAGATCTATATGCTTGCATGCTAGCTTGCTCTACTAGATAGCTAGTCTACAGCAGCAGCAGCGGATCAACCCAGCTAGCCAGTCTAGCTAGCTAGTGATTTGCATGCTTTTTTTTACTAGCTAAAGAAAAGTATTGCACGCTAGCACGTTCAAGCTAGCAAGCTAGCAAGGGTCACAAATGCAGCGACTTCTTGGAGACTGCATAATACACTCATCATTTCGTAATGTTGAAGTGAGGCCGAGAGACTGATGATGCTTTTAGCGCATTGGCGCTGCTTGGCAAAGACGACATACAGCTAGACAGCTAGACAGCTAGACAGTGCTAGAGTGGCACACATTGCACACATTACATGTGTATAGGCACATTGTGCACTTCATCTACAAACACAGCAAAGCGCCCGTCATCATTTGTCCGCTTAGTCATCTACAACATATGTCCATATATAACATGACGTGTGCACCATGTCTAGATGTGATACAGTCGCCAGATCCAAGGATAACGCTCGGCGGAAAAGGGAGCGCATGAGGACGAATTAGCGTGTCGAACAGCAAGCACCGTATCACAGCTGGCAGGTTGATGTCGCACGAGAACTTGCGCTACTGCTCCACGGCATTGTAGCAAATCGTACCCAAGAAAGTCTCTTCTTTTTCTTTATTTCCGCTTCCTTCATCATCCTTAATACCGTTGCGCTGGTGTTGCCTTTGCGATGAAGAAGTGGTCTCCTGTTAGTGCGACTGACATCTACCAGAAACTGCAGCCACCTGTCGTAGTCCTGTTCTGTTTCCGCTGCCAAACGGATCAGTTTTCTGCCCCTCCCCATAATACTGCGGCCATCCGCTTTAAGCCGCAGGGAAAATGAAAGCTTCTGATGACGACCGTCGCCTCCTACTCCTACTTCAGTGATAGTAGATAGAGGCAGAGATTTTGCGAGGCGAGACGACCGGGATGAGGCCCAGAATAGACGTGATCGACCTGTTGTGAATGAATGGACGATTGGTGTTTGATGCATGCTTTGCTGTTCCATGCTGTTTGCTTGTATGCGTTTAGTACTGTAGCATTCTGATGCGTCAGCCATTGATGAAAAATCGACATAATTTGTAGGCTCTAGGGGTCAGTTTGGGGAAAGGAGTTGCCAATCGTTCGGCCTTCGCCTCCTTCCCATCACCACCATTATCACCATCATTATCATCACATGTGACCTATCCAGAGGACGCGTTTTTTGCATCTTTTCCCAGAGCTGCTATACTTGATGAAATTGCTTCCCTGTTTACAGTGTTGATGAACGTCACTATTCTATGGTTAGTGAGGGGCTAAGTCAATGGAAGCCATACACACGTCTGTCGTAAGTTATATCAGAGCTAGGGGAAAAGGAGCTTTCTTTCTAGATCATAATTCGTGACATCATTTCTAACCAACACCTGCTGCAGCATCATGAATACTTCTGTCGCTCTGCTGTTTGTCTTTGAAGAGTCTGCACCGCTCCTCCTCCTCCTCCTTCTGCTACTACTGAAAAAGCTCGATGATGGTTGTGGGGAGGCTGTTGCCAAAACGTCCTTGGCATCAATATTAGCGTGCTCCATCGTGGCATTCGCATCAGCACGCAATAGCTTTCGCACGGCCATAGCAGCCGAGTTTCCTTCTACCGCATCATCACAATTAGATTTGTTCAGCGGTTCTGTCTTCTCCTCTTCCTCCCCCTCCCACATGCTCTCTCGTCCAGCCTTTTCGTTCTCCCTCATCATCTCGGCGAAGTGCTCGACAACTTCTTTAACGCTCTCCGAGCGAGAGGCCGATCCGACGAACCATCTGGCGCACAGCATGTAACCAGTGATTAGCTCGAAACAAAATAGACGACGACTGACTGGTGTTGGTGCTCCTTCCCAGCAACGAGTCTGTTGCCATTCGGTGAATCAAGTCTCAACATTTCGTCCTTTGCAATCGATCTCCGACCGACTGACTAACTGGTTGTCCGCTACACCATTGTTCATCTCACACGACATAACTGCAATGACCTACTGTAATCCCTTACTTTTGAAAGCCATACTCTTCAGTGACCCTTTGTAGTTCCGCCCCGATTCTAAAGCCAATGTGCACGTCGGTGACCTTCTCGATCTGAGTCGACGACATTCATGTACCCAACGACAAATGAGGGAAATGATGGGTTAACAGTGCTACAATTGTGCCTAGAATCATGACGAATGAGATCATCAATCTTGAACTTAAGTTTTGACGCATCCTCAGCTTTGCTGTTCTCTCCTCCAAATGTTATACTACCTTGCTAGCGAAAAGCACGCATGGAATGGGACTGTGTCTGATAGATGATGATGATGATGATGATGATGATGATGATGAAATTGAGGAAGAAGAAGATGTTGATGTTGATGATGATGGAGCCCTCCACAATTTATCCAAAGCAACTTTGATGCGGCAGGCTTCATCGATGGTGCTAGGCCGTGTGGCGTCGCACATTACAATGGCACCCGCTGGAGACATTGAGTAAAGCCTTTTCATCTTTCTACAGGTTAAATGCTCTTCTCGATCTGCTGCAGAGCATCCCGTCGCTGTTCCATTCGATACGGATTTCTTTCCTTCTTGACATATTAATTTATTTACTTCTTGCACGGATATATTGGAGAAAGCCGAAGACACTTTACTGAGCAGGAATAGAGTATTCCCCACTTGCAAACTATCTTCGGCTGCTGCTTGAACTTGTGATTCTTGGTAGGTACGGAGGAATGTTGCTTTGCCACTTTGCAATGCCCCAAAGATAGGTAGAATGTGCTTGCACTTTAACGGCTGCTGTGGAGAACGGCAGGCTTTTCCCATAGTAGTCTCTTGGCCATGTGTCTTCTTCATTTTCTAACGTCCCCCCCCCTTCTGGCAATCACCTAGTTCACACGCAGATCTATTGATTGTTGGAATCCCACGTTCTTTGATCGATCATGTCGTTCACTGTGGAATCGAGGTCATCTTCCCTTCTCTCTCTGAACTCCGTTGTCATCACCGTGCAAAGTGCGTGCCCCCTCCGTGACAGCATGTACTCGTTGCTGCACCAGAGAAAAGTTCCGCTTTGTAAATTCAACCCAATTTTATACTACGACAAATAATAATACGCGAAAAAGTTAGAATGACAGATTGGTGTCTGTTGTGCTGACGACAAGGTTAATAAATCCATCTTTTCTGAATGCCGAATCGAATTTTCCCAGAAAATTCCAATGAACTCGACGGAACCGAAAGGAAGTGGTGATTTGGGTAATTCTGCCATTATTTGGCGGCTTAAATTTGGTAGAATTATCTGAAAAAAATATGAAGGCTTCATTTTGGTGCATGTGGTACATTTTGGTTCTCGAATCTATCGCCGGTAAATTAAAGTTTGTGTTCACCAGCATTCTTTTCAGCTTTGTTTGCAAAACAATCTGTTGAATTCTTTGGCATAAAATATGAAATATGGCACACTTAGGGACAAATTAATCAAAATAGGCAGACAATGAATTATTAAATGTCATTTATTACTTCGTATCTGAGTCTTCTTTGTCCTACCTTGCAAGCTTTTCCACAGGTACCCCAATTTTCAACCCTTCAACTCAAAATAGACTGCGATCACGTCTAAAAAGGAATCAATTCGGCCAAAATTTAACTTTCCCTCCTTTGTACAGTCAAAAAAGCTCTTCCAATCGATCACAGGTACAACTAATTGACTGAATCCCAGAGAGTACCACATTGGCGACAACCCATGTTGGAAGTCGTTGTAACATAAGATTCGAAATACCTCTGGAACCACCTGCATAAACCAAACATCCATCAGACAGGCGACCATACGAGACGTGTGAAACCTAACCTTATGCTCACCTTGACCAACCTGCAGCTACCTCAAATACTGCCTCAGCACGATAACCATCTTCATGGTACTAAACGTCGTGTGAAGGCCGCATGTACAAACTGTAAGAAAGCGAAGGCCCGTTGTGATCAACAACGGCCTTGTTCAAGATGCGTGCAAAAGAATTGTGCCGAGTGCGTTGATGCATTCCCTAGACGAGTTGGTCGGAGGCGTAATCATTATTTAAACAAAATTGTCACTGAGAATGAGGTTAAGGCAAGTGGAGCCCTTATTAAGTCTCAGCCCAAGAAGAGGAAGAGACGTAGATCTGGGAAGGCGAAGAAGAGCAATGATGCTAAAGAGAGTCAAACTCCACCCTTACGGGCAAAGAAATTCAAATCTTCTACGAATCTTACTCCGTTGAAGTTGGATACAACAGATCAAGATCAAGGTGTCATGCATAAGATCACAACAGATCAGGATCTAGGTATCCATCAGATCATGGAACGAGCTCCTATACAACCAGCTGAGTTTTCGGGGATTGATTTATCAATATTCGAGCCCTCGCCTCCGCTTCAGAAGCTTTCGAGTTCTGAGGATGTTTTGACTTCACAAACTGGGCTTTCCACTCCGAAGAACTTCCCTTTTGGGGAACCAGATTCTAATCTCTTTGATGGTACCCCCACGATGCCTACACTCGGGATTAGAAGTGACGGGCACCAAGTGAAGGAATCTTCACCCTATCCGTTGAAAGAAACTTCTAACGATGAATTTCTATTCAATGAAAGGGCATTTATGGAACCTGTATCTCAAGATTTCACTGAGAGTCACTCAGATACAGCTTCAGACTCAGAATTGAGTACTGATAATCTTTTTCAAGTTCAAGATGTTGGAGAACTTAATGATATTTTCCCTATTGATGGCTTTTCCTGGATGGAGGGCCTACAGCGGGACGAATCAACCGTTTTTGGAATGGATTCCATTCTATGCTGAACAATTGTTGCTCTTGATGCACTCATCAGGGCGTTGAACCTCAGGCGTGAGCCTAACCCCTTTTTCCTTTTTCAAACAATATCTGACATACTCAAAACCTGAAGTTGAAGTAGGGCTAGAGAATTATACATCTAAATACATATATAATACATACATAAGAATTAGAGGCGAAATGCGAAGTTCAGTAGCATTTCATCCATAATGATTATCTCATAAATGATTTACTGTGGCGAAGTAAAATTGATTCAAATATCTTCGGAAAGTTAAGACGACGTGAAGTTCAGTAATGTCGGTTTCTGTAGCACTCCGTACTTAAATTGATTTCAAATGTAAGTAACCACCAACAAGATGATTTCAAATATCTTCATAACATCATGTAAATCGATGGCATTTATTATGCGCGCACATTATTCGCATGGTGGAAACTAGCTTGACATGCTTGCTCTAGCTTCGCCCTGCCAACTAAGCTAATTAGACGCGTGCGCCTGGCTAGCTAGGTAGCTAGCTAGCTAGTTCCAGAGTTGCATTGTGTAGAACTAGAAAAGAAGCGAGAATGAAGCCAAATGCGTGCATGCACAAATCTGAGAACATCTAGACATGCTGGCAAATGCGCTAGCTAGCTAGCTGCAGTGCGCCACAGCAGCAGCTACTCAGCGTCCAACGCGCTAATAAAATGAATGTCCGCCGCATGTCAAATTCACACATCTAACAATGGGACACTTCTCTTGATCTGCGCTAGTCTCATTCTAGCATCATTGTGCATCGCACATCGATCACTGTGCTAGCGCTAATGGCTAGCTGAATCATCTAGTCATGCCACACATCTAGGAGTTATGATAGACATGCAATACACTATATATATAATATATATTGTGCATTGCTGTGTCTATTATAGTTGATGACGGATCAGCAGCCCCCATTCCCTCTGATCCTGAGCAACAGCGACTTTGCAATGTGCCAGCACCACGAATTTTCATTTTTTTTTCACGCGGACTTCGACATTCGCTTCTCCTGCGCCTGCGCAGTGTGAAGTTTTGGGGGACTTGTGCAAGCATTGCTGCATCACAAGAAACGAGAGTTCCCGCCACACTTTCATGAAAATTCAATTTGTCTTGGCTCTTTCAATTTTCAAAGCCTGTGTTGTCCCACAAAGATGGACAATCAGCAGGTGCAGAGCAAGCGAATGCCGAAGTCCGCATGAAAAAAGAGTTGAAATTGAACGCGCTGGATTTTTCATGGAAAGTCGTTATCTGCAAAAATGGGGCCTGCTGATCCGTCATCAACTCTAGACATGCATGCCCACATGTGCCACGCTAGCACATAATAGACACAGCAATACACTATTCATGCACGTATGCACGTCAGAGCTGCGAGCTGTCGTCTACTAGTCTAGCTAAGCTAGCTAGATCGAATGACAGAATGCAGATCGACGTTGCATCTAGCTAGCCTCATTGCATGCATGTTCAAGCATGCATCTCGATCTAGCTACACAACTAGACAATGCAAGCATAGCTGTGATGGCATGGCATGGACAAGACTAGCTAGCTAGCTAGCTTGCTATGTGATCTAGATATGGATACAGGTATGCACAGATTTGCATACTTGCATGTGCGCGATGCGAGTTGGCAAGCGCTAGCAGAGCAAGTGCGTAGCGTCCAGCTAGCCAGAGTGCGGTGCGTCTGATCGACGCATGCTAGCATGCGCTCGTCTTTAGGTCTAGACTGAGAGTGTTGGTGTGCTGTTCGGCTTTGTCAGCAAGATGTTGCCTTGCCCTAGACCTGAATCTGAGTCTATTTCATTGTTCATTGTACTTGACATCAGTAGTGGTTAAGCAGTTTTGTGAGATCTTGCGAAGAGCCCATATGAAGACATTCTTTGCATGTTCTTGATTGTTTTTCTTGCCTGGTATCAAGTGATGGTCTCGCAGTAAGTCCACTCTAACGTCTCCACTTCTTTTGATTTCATAGAATAGCATCCAGCACCAAAGTTCATACGGCTGAGAGAAAGAAAGACATTGTTCAAAGAGTGAATGAAGTAAGAGTATTGTGTCATTATTCTTACCATCCTTCGAATCCTGCTTGCTAGAGCCATGAGCTTTCGGCTCTCATTTGAACGCCTTTTAGGGTTACAGCAAGGTGCTAGGATGAGACTGCAAATTTGCGGTATTTTGTTGAACATTTGAATTGCAATCGAGCTCAGAGTCCCACAGAGATGAATTCCAATTAGAAGTACAAGCCGCCGCCGCTGTTGACTATTTTCTCGTTTCTTGCAACTTCTATCCGCCGCCTTTACACCGCTGCTTCCATCGTCATTGTTTTCCCTATGCTGCTGGTTCTTGGAATGTCCTTCGTTTTCCTCGTCGTCACAAGCTCCGCAAAAAATTCCAGTTGAAGCATGTTGCATTTGGCCATCAACACCGACATCCTCCTTTTTCTCAAAATTACTCTTGACTTCATGAGGGAGTCCTGACCCTCCATCTTTACTCTCATGCTCATCGCATGCATATCCACTTTGCACGTGTTCCATGACTGTGTCTCGAGCCCATGACATGAAGAACTTCGAGCGTATATCTGCGTAATGGTACTTGATATTAGGCCTTGCTTTGACGTGGGGAAGCTTCATTCTCGTGTCGTTGTCGACCATAATTATCTGAGAAGGCGGGGGAGAGACAAAACGTTGGTTTGTCACGCAAGGAGACGAGACGAACTAAGCAAGATAAATACGGTTACATTTTTGACATTTAGAGATTTTTTATTGTGGATACAGCAACGTCTGACGTACAGGTATACCGTAACACTTCACTTGTCTATGTAACAAATTTTGAAATGCGAAGACAGGAAGCATAAAAGCGCGCGACTTTCACTGTTATTAATTCAACGACATATAGAATTTCTACGATACCGTCGCTTTGGGGAACACAAAACTCAATAGTGTAGCTAAACAACCCTGAGCGAGTAGCAGAGGAACAGACAGACCAGTATCAGTTAAAAAAACATGAGATATTATGATTCATAATCCGCTCGTCTAACTTTCTAGTTTTTTCCACAAGGGGAAAGCAGCCAGCATATACTTGCAAGCGGCGTATACCTTTCCTGAACATAAATCCAAAAATAGAAGTCCTTCCCCATCATCCTCGTCATCGGTTTGTACTCCTGCGATAGATGATGTTTATTTGAAATGTTCATGATAGTCACAAATAATACACGATTAATACAGCAGAAATGATTGAGGCGATGACATAATTGCGGTGTTGTGATGCTTACCAATTGATCTGCGTAGCGACCGTCGAATCAATTGTATAGCCCCGTAAGCCTGGAGGCAATAGATGGAGGTAGTAAAGAAGTTCAATACAAATAAAATATGTGAAAATGTAGACAACAAGTAACATAGTATTAGCGAATTCTTTTGAAAGTTCATGGTGAAGAGAAGCCTAACACAATCTCTACCATGACAACACCTCTATGATTTCTTTCTTCAATCTTTTTGCGGAGACAAGATTATAAAACTCCTTCTCGTGCAGCCGCTCGCACCATGAAGCTGTGGCAAACTGAAGAGAAGAGAGAATAGAGGAGAGAGGAAAAAGGGTTAATCAGTAGGCCTATTCTTACAACTTTGGAAAACGCATAGTGTCTGATCTAACTTCCTTAATATTTTTTGGCTTCTCGTTTATAGTTGTCATACACACACACACACACACACACACACACATATATATATATATATATATATATATATATATATACAACGCGCAACCTAAATATATAATCTGATATTGATGATGTACACCAAACAATAATATTGCCGCGGTTGGGCCGTTATCATGTTACGATTGTTACAGTCGTCGATGCAAGAAAAGCGAAACAGTTGAATGTATCATGCCGCATAAAAATGCTACTGTTTCTTTTTGTACCTCGCGGACATATGGATTTAGTCCAGGTACACCTGCAACGATATCACAAACAAGATTGTAATGATATTGATTGCAAGCAAGCCACATAAAATCGGAAAACATAAGCATGCTAGAGCTTGAAGAAACACTTGTTCTATGCCTTAAAGTAAGTCGCAATAAACACCGTTTTTAATGTCTGATCTAGCGTGATCCAGAAGGTAGTGCAGCGAGTTCCATGCTCCCCCTCCCCTCCTTCGTGTAGTAGTACTGGTTGCATTGGGTTTTTGCTTCTAATTTCAACGAAAGTATTTTAAGTGATAGGAAAATTATTTCTACGATCGACGGTAATTCCATTCTAAAAATTACACGGTATGCATGAAAATAATTTGCGCTGTATTATCCTATCAGAAAATTTACCCCAATGTGCAATGTGAATGTAGAAGGGAACGCCACTGTGGAATGACAAAGTTGTATTTGCACGAAGACCTACCATATCTGATGCTGTTGCTTTTATTTCATCGAAGGACGACGACCACATCTTTGGAAATCCAAACGGAGTCAGCATTTTTGCTGCAGTTGGCACGCAGTTGCTGAAGTACGCTCAATTGATTGTCGTATTCGCAGATCTCGTTGCAAGGCAGGTTCCCCGCTACAGCTTCGTTGCCGCCTGGATGGCCCCGACTCGTTGCTTGTGGAATTCACTAAACACCCTAGTCCCTTTAACAGCGAGATTTCATACGCCACCTCAATGCGCTACCTTGTAAGGCAATCCCAGCCTCGCCAGGCAGGGGGCGAGCTTCCCATCGAAATTCTGCCTCCTCGGACGCACCGGTAGTACCCGGTGCTAATCATTACTGCCTGCGATTTGGCGTATTTTGTCTCATTTTGTCGGCTATTGCTGTTGTCCTCACCGAGAGGCTTCACATCAACTATCACTCATTTTCAGACTTAGACTGAGATGGATCAGAAAGTGCCCTTTGGGTATATTAAGGGCATCTCTCCATTAAGTCGCACATTTTGAGCCATATCACCAATGAGTTAGGGGAGAAAATTCATCGTAATTTCTCGGTATTGCTCTCTCATATCTGAACCACCCCATCCCTGTACATTCGGACGGCCTCGCTCGACCGTATGCATTCCCCCCAAATGTTTTCTCTTTCTTTCTCTATTCGAATTTCCATCGGAATTTCCACTTCAAAGTGAAGTTTTGTGCCATCAAAAAAATTCTATGCTTGGGAGACTATGTCTATCGAGAAGGCAGTGGCCCTGGGTTTCGTGCATCACTTTCAAAGGGATGGAAACTTCATCCTTTTGGCTAGCTGCATTCTAATGTTTTGCGCCCGAAAACTCCAACCTTGACCTTCTAGATGTGTAACTATGAGAGGGGAGGAAAGACCTTGAATTGGAGTATAACGGATGATCCTCCTTCTTTTAAGAAACCTAGAAAAACATATTTTCTATGTTTTTCGATGAAGGATTATTGCGGCGGGTTAAGGAAGGGACGGGGGAATCCATAAAGGGTGCTCTGTGAAGATACTACAGGATATTATATGAAGATTTTCCTTAGATAGAAGGGTTCTGTAAGCAACAAAAGCCTTAATCTTGTTTTGGTCTTCTTTCACAACTTAGTGTATCCCCGAATCCCCGAATCCTCAATTCGGAGGGTGGGGGCTAGATCTCGAAGAAAGCGGTGGAATATAATGGCTAAAGTCAGCATACCTCCTGTTACTGCCAACGGGGATATGATGTCTTCTAAGGTTAAGATGGACGCAACAGAGAATGTAATGAATCCTTCTAATCTCTCTAATCTGTGATAATTTTATTTTACAACATGACCATTCTTAGGGTTCTTCGGAGAGAGTACAATTTGAACATGGAGTATCTTCGCAATCTCTTAACGTGCAAAACGCAGACGATCATGACGAGGATAAAAAAGAGAACGACGTAGAAGATGATTCCTCTGAAGAGAGTACCAGGGTATGCATTCTTTTTTTTTGGTTATCTAACGCAGAAACAGCTGAGTAATTATTTACAGAAGTCTGACTCTGGAACGGACAAGTACTCCATGTCGAGTATCCCGGAGACCAAAATTTTTGTGGCAGACCTAAAAAGACTATCACAAAAATCATCATCTTGGAAAGAAGCCTTGGGAGTATTGTGCAACTCTGACGAACGCTTTATAGGTGATCTCCTCCGTAGGTTTTGACTACGAAGCAGGCTTAACTTCTCTTTTTCAGACTATTTCATCTACCTCGGGGGCTTAGATCCTTTACTCAAATTTCTAAATTCGAATAAGGTAGAGAAAGGCCAGAGAAATCAAACAGCTGTAATAAGTCATTAACGCATTAATTTTATTTTCAGGAAAAGCGAACTACCATTCGGTTGGCAAATTTCCTCCTCAGGGCAGTTTCAGGATTCCATATATGTCAAGATCTAGACTTGAAAAAAGACATCTGTGAAAGAACCGAATTTTTGCTATCTCATTCTTCAGGAGTAAGCTTTTAATCTAAATCTGCTAATGGTCAGATTTCATTCCTATCATATTATTAGGTTGTTCGAGCAGCAATTACAAAATTACATAATACGTTAAAAGAAAGTGGAATTGTAGAAAAGGGAGATCATTCAACCAAGGTTCACACACACGCACGCACGCACGCACGCACGCACGCACGCATGCACGCACGCATCCACATAATTTCAAAATATGTAACGCCATAATTTACATAATTAGTATATATGTGACATATATAGCATATAGCATAACTTCTACCTAGTTTTTTACAACCCCACTATACCTATTACCATTGCACGGTACTCAAAGCGCATATGGCAAGAATGTCGGGGAAGATTTCAATAAAAAGAATATATATATATTTTTTACCACTGTATTGTTACTAAATTTTGAAATCATGGATAAAAATTTTAGCCACTACGGAAGGTTTCGAACTGTGAAGAATCTGAAGTAATACACGATAAGGTTCACAAATATGGTTCGGAGATAAATGGAAAGTGGGCATACTTGCTAGCCCCTGATTTTGGAGTTTTTCGCGAGCTTGAATATAGTATCAGCCCAGACTGCACCAGTAGCAGCAGCAATAGTAGCAGCAGCAGCAGCAGCAGCAGCAACAGCGTCATCGATACCTCAAAGTTCATACCAGGCAAAAGTTGGGTTTTTTGCAAAGTTCTCGACTTTAATGATTCCCAAAGTAAGCATCAAATTAAATTGTTTGGCGTTATCGAAAAAGAGTTTTTGAAGGAAGAGCGCGAGCGCAACACAATTGATGAGAAGGTTGTTGAATTGATTCTTAATCGTTCAAATATACGATTCCTATCTGACGAAGAGGGGGAGGATACACAGCGACTTCTTTTTTCCAATAAACAAGAACCTGAGGGTTGTGGAGCTGATAATGAGGACTCATCTAAGAGCACTTCCCACAGAGAGTCCAAACCAGGAGATGTTGCAAGAAGTGGAACATTTCCTAAGAAGCGACATGTGGCTACGACAAAAACAATCAAGGAACGCCTAGCTGCATTGGACCAAACAGTAGTTCGGATGCATGTCCGTCAATGGCAAGCAGCGCAAGCACCCTTAAGACGACCGCGTAGGGGTACTACCCGCTCTCCCACACCAATCTTCCTGGCTCGTACATTAAATAAGGAGCCCTGCATAGAGACCCTAGCCCCTTATGAAGAAGGCTTGGATACAGTATTAGGTCTCAAGACTATTTCACAGAATAAGTCACAAAACAAGCAACAGAACAAGTATTTAGAGGAACGAAATGTGATGAAAAATGCAGCTGTGCTGAAGCAAAAGTTAAGTCTTTACCCTGGTGTTAATTGGTCAAAACATCAACACGCATGGCGTGCGAGTACGTTTGAAGGATGTGAACACCGACACATTGGCTTCTTCGACTCTGAGCAGGAGGCATGGCGTGCGGTATATACCTTCAGAGAGGCTTCCAAATGGCGAATAATAGGCCCGCCACCGCGACCGTTACCTGAGGGCAATGTTGAACCACCTCAGGAGAATAGATACTCAGATCAGCGATGTGCTTTTCCTGGGGTAAGCTGGTCTGCTCGGGGGCAAATATGGAAGGCCGAGACTGGGTATCGCGGAATACGAGTATCTCTTGGCACTTTCAACTCATCCAACATGGCTTGGCGTGCTGTTTGTGCCAAACGAAGGCACTTGCGGTGGCCAGCAAAATCAGCTGGCCAGCATCGCGTTGGTGCCTTGAAAAAGAAATCTAAAAAAACCATAATCGTAGATACGAAGATGGTAAACAGGAGTTCAAAGCGCAGGCAACATTCCCCAACTCTTGGGCCCGGCCTGCGGAAGTACGTGTCCTGGAATATGTTTCAAAAGCTTCATCGTGGGCGTCAGGTTACTTCGCATGAATGGAGAGCATACAACACCAGCCTTGGCAAACGGCCGTCAGAGCCTATCGCGCGCAATAAGGAATTTTCATGGCTACCTTCCCCAGCTGACACTAGCCAAGGTAAGGGCAATAGACGTTCCACCAAACCTGTTGACGATAGAGGACGGAAACGGCATCATCGTGTAGCCTCAACTGGTACAGGTTCAGAAACAAAACGAGTAGCCTCCTCTCCTAGAACCGTCGGCAGACCCAAGAATGAAAAGGTACCACAGCCTCAGAAGCTGAAGCAGCAGCAGCAGCAGCAGCAGCAACTTCCAAAACATACTAGGAATTTTGTCAGTCAAAGGAGGAGGGAATCTCGCTCTAGCCATCCACCATCTCGGAATGTTACCGAGAAGGCTAAGCCTGCAAAAAAAGAGGCGACTAAAAAGAGTGGGAAAAGTAGCCTTAGCACAAAAGAACTTTATGATCGTCTTGGAGAATATCAAGATCATTTCTTAGAGCCATCTTCTGCTCTGATCTGGTTGATGAGTGCATCTCCAACCAAATTTAGGCGACTACTTGTACCACCTCGATTCAGGATGCCTGAATCACATCAAGGCACTGGTGGTTATGCGACAGCATTTGAACGACTTCAACTTGTGGTGACAGAAGCAGATAAATCTGGAAGTCGTTGGCACCGCTGGTACGCTGGTCCACATGTGAGTCTAGAAAATATCCAAGTAGCTCTAAGGAAAAGGCTGGAAGAAGCTGTCTCTATGCAGGAAAAAATGGATGACACAACTTTGATAAAAAAATCAGTGAGTAAAAGTTCTGAATCTCAAGCTATAGCACCGTCGCAAAATCACTCAAAAACTGTTAAAAAAGAAAATGATGTCACAATTCAGAATTGTGCGCAATCACCGTTATCATCACAGGTAATGTCATCTGATTGTAAGTCAACTAAGAAGGTGACAGAAAAGGTCGACTCTATAAATTCGATGAGCATTGAAGAGGAAGGGAAGGATACCGCAATAGCAAGGAATGGAGTAAAGAAACCATTGGATTTGTCACCGATAAGTCATAAGCTTACGCTACCTTCTGCATGCGAAAAAGATACCAATGCAAAGGATGCAAAAGAGTCTTCAAAGAATAAATCGGATAAGGAGAAGGAAGGAGAAGGTGACAAAGAAGATGCGACTCATGGAGATTCGCAATCACGGCGTGGGGTTACTAAGATTACAGCAGAAAAGAAGAATAAAAGGAGAAAACGAAATTCGCTACATATTAAAGATGATGATTTAAGCGAATCTGCCAAAGCAATACCTACACAGTCGAAGAAGAGAAGATCCGTTACAGACACCAATTCGCATACTACCAAAAACAGCAGTAATACTACTGTTTCACCTGTAACTCGCAGGAAAAGAGGTAGATCAATTGAAGAAGAGCCGAGGAAGCCGATAAATCTTCGTCCTCGCAACAAAAGGATGACCACTTCACCAGGCAATGTTGATAATAGCGTACGGGCCACTATCAAAAACGAAAAAAATAGCGCGAAGGATTCGAGTACAAACGCAGCAGAGGCATCAGATACTAGTACAGAGACCCCTGCAGTCTCTGCTTCGAGCAGCGATTGCGAGGAGCCACATCTAACTAATCACCTCCAAGGAAAATGGGAAAGTTCATATCAGGGGATTAGAACAGACCCATGTGTCACTGGCAAGCAAGTGCTCTTTCGTAATGGAACGAAATATGCGTTCATGCATGTAGGAAAACAATATACGATCGATGGAATCTGGGCTCTGGACCGCCAAGTATCAACTAACGACATGATGGTATGGCGTCATATTAGAAGAAAACGTGCAGAACCCGTCTTGTGGACCAGAAAGGAGATGCCAAGTAGGAAAGCTAAACAGAGTCCTAAATCTCATCATAATAATAGCAACACCTCGGTAGTAGGTCAAACAAAAAAGACTGCTATTACTAAAGTTGCTGCCCTTAGCACTCCCCCTGCTGAACTAGATCGCAAGTTTCAGAAGTCACACCAGAAACACAAAGACGATGCTGCCACCGTAAGCAACACAAAAGAAGATGATACATTGGCTGCTGCTGCTGCTGAATCCACGAGAGCTATGCCTCGAAACCATGTTAAAACGCAACAGCCTCAAAATAAAGTACCGAAAGGGCTCGTTGATTACTCCAAAGTTTCCAATCCTCCTCAGAGTGGCATGAAAAAGAACCTTTATGAGCCTACTGCTACTCTGAAATCGAAAAATCAGCTACAGTTGGCCAGGAAATCATTGCCGAAAGAAGATTTAGCACCAAATACACAGCAGCAGCAGCATAAAATGAAAAGACGTCGGAATGTAAAAGCAAAGACGATGCATTCACAAGGCTTGATGACTCCTCCAATGAACGCAGGAAGTAATAACATCATCGGACAAGTTGACCGTGGATTGGAACGTAGCAGCGTCAACGGTGAAGCAGCTGACCTCAATGTCATGGCAGTTGCTCAACTATTAGCTAGCTTTCAGCAACAGGATGATAACAAACTGGAGGATGATGAGGATGATGCGGATGATGGTCACGAAGGAAATCAGTATCAGCCCTATTCGCATCCAGAAGAGGAAGAAGAGGACAGGATCACATCGATGCATCAGGACGATGACAGAAGTATTGCTGGATTCGATAATTATAGCGAGAATGACGACAGCCCGTACAATGACGGTACGCTGACACGGCAGCAAGGGGCCAGTCGTATCAAAAATCGCCATTGCAGCAGCGAAGATGAGATAGCAGCTTCGCGGAGTACATCAAATCATGCGAAAGCGGACTTTTACCCTTGCTTTGGTTGCGGAGGCGAGATTATGGTTTTAGAGGGACAGGACACTGTAGAATGCGAAAGATGTGGAAACAAGGCCATGTCATATCGCTATACGAATTGCAGCACAGCTGTGGCTAACTTGCTAAGATCTGCCGAACGACAGTTCACAAATTCTGTTAAAGGATTCAGAGGGTATTCATTACAGTGACATTTCACGCAGCAAACCTATTAGATCATTTTGCCCACTCCTTCAACCAACTCATTCGAATTGTATCATCATATTGTATGCAGGTATAACCGCCATGGGCATGGAGAATGGGTGGAGGAAAGAAAGTAAAGAGACCGATATCTTTAAGCGGGGAGTTTTTTCCAGACAACATTGCGTCGACGTCGTTTCAAATTAAGTTGTATCACCAAAAATCGGCCGTAATAACGTGTGTCAGTAGAATAGCGTCATACAAATATTTACTTGTCGAGCAGAAATGTACATAATTGAGCCATCAAACACGAATTTATCTCAAAGGATGTATGTGGGACATATGCATGATGTTTTATCGAGTGACTCGCGTAGGAACGTCCATGCTAGCATGAAGCTCTCTAGAGCTAGATTGGGATTGATGATATACGATGCTGCTATGTCCTGTGCTGCTACGCTAGATATAGATATAGCTAGATGGCTTTCGTGCACGATGATGATGTGCGTATTGCTACAGAGTGCCACAAGCTAGCGCGTAGCATAGACGAGCAGACCAGTGCTAGCTAGCTAGCTCGCTAGTGTAAGCATGAATGTTATATTTCTACATCTAGTGGTTCTCATGTCGTGCATCGACTAGCTAATAAGCGAGCTACTAGCACAACTTCAGCAAACTAGCAAATAATGATGAATGTGTAGTTTCGTCGGACGGATCTGGACCTCTTCCAGCAATACTTGCTTGCGTGCTTTGCTCTTCAGCACCGCAAGTCATTGGCGATAAACTAGAAAGTCTTCTTTCTTGGAGTAGTTCTTAGCAAAAAGCTGTGCAATAGCAATGATGTATACCATAAACGATGGCTCATGAAATCACACAGAACAATAACGTAATTTCAGTAGCAATTTCATAAGGAATCTTTTCTGCGGTATATTCTCCAGAAGAAAGCTAATATAAACAGCAGCAGTACTGTACAATCATCACATCCTCTTCCGTACATCCCATACCCCCCCTGACTACCGTCCCCAACGCTGTTGGTTGTGAGAAAGCCACTTTATCCTTAGGCACCCTGAAAGGAAAGATGCCGTCATCAGCAATACAAACACGGGTGAGGGGCAGCATAGCGTAGGTCAATATCACTAATATAATTGCTGCTTTGGACTTACAGCAGGAACATATGCTATTTGGTCACTATTTGTATTGATGGTGATGGATTTCGGAACTATCCCCCCCCCCCCCCCTCCCCCTCTCATGTGCACCCGGCTAAATGCAACATCCAACGTTATCGGTATCATGCAATAAATGGCGACTTTGCGGCGGGAGGGGTGCTGCTCCTGCTAATTCGGTCATGATGACATCAAAATTGCCGCTCTCAAACACCGCGTAGTGGATCGCGCAGATAGACCTTAATCCATATATGAAGTTTCTTCTAGCGACTTCAATGAGGCTTGATGCAATGCCCTAGGAGGGGGAAGGAGGTGGGCGTAGTCGTACCATCATCAACGTTATCGTGTACACTCGTGTTGGCTATTCCATCTTCGGTGTGCTCTCACGTGCAATGATAAGTATAAGTAGATCGATGCTCATGATTGGTAATCATGTGTAAATATATATATATATATATATATATATATATATATATATATTATATTGCAGCTAGGAAGAATAACAATCGGTTACCTTTCTTCGATGCACTTTGTGGACCCTAATGATGGTTGTAGAGGCAGGGTGTTAGAAAGGCTATGGCGAGTAGGATATAAACTCTGATGGATCGTCACTATATGCCTCTTCTTGGTTTTGAATGTTAATTGATTCGTTATTCTGTTTGATTTGCCATGTTCATCATCATCATCATCATCTTCTTCTTCTCCTAAGGCCATTCCTACCATATCTTATCCACCCCGAGCCAGGCATCATGGGGGCATTGCGAGTCAATAACCAGGCTATTTGCTCCGCTACTAGTGCTACTACTACTACGAATGAGCGGTCTTTTCCGGCCCCCCTTTTCAAGAGAAGATGTTGGTTGTTCTTGTTGCTGGGCTGCTGTTTCCACTGCTGCTTCTCCCGCTGCCATTATCATCCCCGCCATTCTGTTGTTTGTGGTGGTATGACGATGATTAGGAACCGAGGAAGGAAGGGGCTCAGAACTCGATGATCTAAGTCGTCGTCGCACTTGTCGCAGTCTCGGTTTTACGCTGCTCGTGGCCTTCTTTGGATGGCTCTGTGCTGCTGCTGCTGCTGCTGCTGCTGCTGCTGCTATTGGTGACGTCTGTGGCGTTGATATACGTCCGTGTTGCAGCTCCTTCAAGACGCTCGATTTACGCGGTTGCTGCTGCTCCTTCTCCTGGTGCTGGTGGTTGTTTGCACTACTGCCGTCGTTGTCTCCTTGTTTTGCTTCTTTCTTTTGTCGTGAGGCTTGATTCTGTTCTTCTTCTTCTTCTTTTTCTTCTGCTCCCTCTTCTTCTTGATTCTTTGAAGAGTGTTCTTCGTCATATTGGTTGTTGTTTGTAGCAGACATATATCTCTCATTCTCCTTCTCATCATCGTCATCGTTAGA
>ADNK01003276.1:52500-82500 GCA_000320545.1 Bigelowiella natans CCMP2755 | reverse complement strand
TCTAATAAGTGTTGTTGGAGTTGTTGCGATAATAGTAAGTTGTAGTAGGAAATAAGGAGGATAACAACTACAGTAGTAATAGCACGTGTAGATAATGTGTCAATAGCACATCATCATCATCCTCATCATAATCATCATCATCATCACCATCACCATCATTCCATATGGATGCAGGAAGATAATTTTTGCGAAGAACAAGATGCTGCAAAGGACCACCGCAACCACCATTTCCCACTCTCTCCTCCCCCCCCCAAATGCATCATCATGGCCATCAGAAAACCAAGGCACAGAAGATGATGAGCTTGTACGATTTATGATGATGATGATATTACCGCGTTTGATCTTTCCCCCAATGCTACTTGCGGTCATCCTGCATTTTTCTTTGTCTGTTGGTGCCCTCTTCTCAGCGATTATTCCGATTGAAGCCTTGGAAGTAGGAATAAATGTTTTTCCTCAATGAATAGGCGATTATAGATATGATGAGATAAGAACAATGCGATCGACATCATCTTCCTCACCAGCTGATCTTTGGACGAAAGAAAGTTTTTGGGTTTAGCCCGCTGCTTTGCCTTGCGCTTACGGCTTGCATACGTCCTCGGTTTGCTGTTATTATTACGTTTGTACTGTCAATTTTATAAGTCGCACACATCCACACATCCACATATCCACACACGCGTGCGCGCGCATAAGCCCACCCTGACGCACAAACACAAGCAAATATATACATATATATAAAAGCAAAACTTGGAATTATATAGTTTATATCCATGCACACACACACACATATATATATATATATATATATATATATATAAAGCAACACACAGGTGTGGGTACTTAACCACCTATGCTCAACTAGAAGAGGGCCTTCCACTCTTCCCCCCCCCCCTTTGGCTGCTTCCCGCACTTGGGAATCCTCCATCATCGTCGGGTGAGCTATATAATCGAGACTCTAAAGAAAACAGAAACAGCAAGTGTTACCACCCACAAGCTAACACTACTAGGACTCTCCTACCACCACTAACCTACTCACTACTACCTGGCCAGCGAGCAAAGCTTTGCAAATCAGCGAAAGCTATCGATTGGGTCACTTATTGAAAATTGCCTGAGATGGACATGCACAACGACGCCCAATAACAGCAGCACAGGCAAAGGCAAAGACAACGACGATGATGGGAAACACAAAGGGGGTGCGGCGGGGAGGAGGACACGACACATAAAGTCAGTAGAATGCACTACTCCGAGAGTATTTGTATATTCGTTCGGCACAAGCGGCACAAGACGACGTCTATACACTAAAACAAGATAAATGGGTTGATGTGTCGCACTCACAGTAGACAGAAATCGTCACTACACCTTCTACTACTACTACTACTACTACTACCACCACCACCACTCCCCCCCACCTCCACCGTAACTATGTAGCACTGCCATACATGTCACACCGTGATCATTTTCCTCCCCCCTTGGTTGTTTTGGTTCTGTTCTGTCCCCCCCCGACTTCCGGGTAAATTTTGGCGCCAAAGTGGAATGGAGCACGTGGTGTGCTGTCGTCGTTGTTGTTAGTATTGTCGCATGTATTTATTTAGGCAAAATATTAAAGGATGTTGTCGGGTATCCATCGAACATGGATTGGTTTAGGTAAAATCGTCATACTACTATCGCCTCAGTAGTAGTACTGTAGTAAGATTTACTACGATGGCTACCTTTTGAACAGCTGTCTGCAAGTGGGTCTTTCTTTCCCCTCCCCTCCCTGCTGCAGGTGAGGACAATTACAAGAATGTATTTCGTCGTAATGATCGGGATGCGAAACAGTCGGGATTGACTTGTTGCCCCTCCTAGGTGATATGGGCGTGTGCATGTGCTGCAGCCTTGGGTGTGCCAACATCGAAAACAAGAAACAAGGCTTGAGAGGCATTCCGACGAATGCACGGAAGGTGGTGGTTTTGAGAATGGCGCAAATTTTACTTTAACTCAGAAAAATGCCCCTTATACTTGAAACAGTTACTGCGCATAACTACTCATTTACGCTCCTTTCTCCCCCAATACTTGGCCGGAGAGCTGTTCTTTCATCTCTTATGGATATCAATTGTAGCTTGACAACATTGAAAACTACATCGAATAGATCCCAAAGCAAGAATCACAGATCAAACTGAGACAGATGCAAGGAAATTGGCGGATGAGCCTCATAGAAGCTCCGGAACCCTTGTCGAAACAAAAAATTGTACAACAAATCTAACCTAAACAGCAGATCAAGTCTTATGTTATGTATCTCATCATCATATACTTTGTTGGCTGTATTCCTTGCGTGGCATCTTTTGTTTAGAAAATGAAGTTTGATAGGGTGTCCATTAGCGGAAAGACCCTTACGTGTTGTAACTCAACAAGTGGATTGCGAGGCGTTCCAGAAATAATTACCTTCATGAGAGCTAAGGATGGCACTTTATTCGTCGATAAGTACCAACCATTTGCTAACAACTTATGATAGCAGAATACGTAAATATACCGTGGCTTTATGGAGAAAACCCCCCCCCCCCCCCCCCCCCCCTATTATCAGTAATCTTCGGTGGTTGTTCCAACTGTCACGACTAATCTGAATAAAAAGTAAATGCTTATCAGGCATGGATCTTATATCGTCAAATGGAGACCTGAAGATAACTACATAGTGATCAACAATGCCATGGGCTTCTGCGTAAAATACACGAGAATTTCCAAATCGCACCATGCTCAAACTCGAAGCTGGAGAGTGAGTGGAAGTCGTCTAGAGGTACTACTACCACTACATGCTGCAAGTTGAAGAAGATTATCTGAAAGATAACTTTTTATATTGGTGCATATGTGTAGGCTCTTCAATCTCGTATGAGATCCAACATAAGTGTATGTGCTGCTACGGGGCTACAGCCTGTAATGAATAACGCTAATATGTCAAACATCCATCTAGGAAGAAAATGGAAACTTGAAGCACGCACACATACAAACATTGTGTTACGCGTGTGTTTGTTGAGCATCTGAGAATGCCAAGTTCTAAACAGATGTTTCATTGATAATAGTAGTTGCTTGTGTTTCCTCCTCCTTGTTCTCAAGTGCCCTGAAGGCGACGAAGGGAAAGCTCGTAGTGCTATCACAGAAAATGCTTCAACATCATTCGAGAAACTCGCAATTGAAGATGTCAAGGTGATAAGCCGGGCTGAGAAGACATCTCCGCCATTGAATAAACATTCTTCAAACTACTGTAAAAACCATACTAACAACCCATTAATCATCACCAGTGATAGTGAAAACAACGTGAACATACGTCTTTCTATCCCGGAGCCTCACTAGATGAGAAAAAGCCTTTACGCGTAATGCATGCATTTTCAGCATAACTACATATACATGTACATGTATATGTGTATACAAATACATAGAAAATTATTGATTAATGAATTATCGCACACAATATTTATGTATCATTACAAATACAAGTACACTTTGCTTCAAAAACGTTGTAGTCATAGAGCAAACGCTCTAGCGCTGCAGGCTCATTAATATGAATTTAATCTTTTTTAACATGTTATTGTACTGTAGTTTTGTGACGATGATGACATGCTCGATGTTTATCTAGCCGCATGCTAGCATGTTGTAGGCCATCCATAGCGCTACTACACCGCAGTAGAGCGCATGCGTGCATACATCTAGGCATGTATGTGAGCATGCATGCATCAGTGCAAAAAGCCACTGCTTGGTTTGATTCAGAGACAATTTTGTAAAGCTTCGCTGCAGTCCACGTAATGCATATCGATGTCCTGCTCCTTGGAACTGGACATATATTCTAGACTAGACGTGACTACTGCCACATCTCATGCTGCAAGCGAACATCGACTACGCTAGTACGCGCAGGGTTTGCATCTTGACGCCAAAATAGATTATCCTAGTATCGCATGTAATCATCTAGTTGTGGATGGCTTCGTGCCTTCGGGTTCATTATTGGAAAAACCTTTCGCACGCTGTGTGCTTTAAACCGCGCTTATCCATCCGCAATCGTTTAATCATACGATACGTACCTTCTACATGCTAGTCTAAAAAGTGGGAACTCCGTCATTGAGAGGAGCTGCCATCAGCTTCAGAATCATACTTTAGATCCCCCCCATCCCACATGCGTAACATCAAATAATCGAGCTTCAGGCCTCCAAAATTAACATGCTAGTGCTGTTGTTGCAAGCTTTGTGATAAAGCTTTCTCATACGCCTGTGAGTACAAAAATCAGGGAAAAGATTATTACTATCAGAAGTGTTTGAAGCGATAGATACGATATTAATCCTTATCCTCTACCACTACCACTACCATCGATACTTTCTTCCCCAGTTAGTAAGTCGTATTTTGTGTGAGTGTTTTGGAAAATGCATCTAGTAGTAGCACCAGTGGCATGTGATCTAGTATAGCATGAGGAAAAATCCCAAGCTTCCTCACATCCAAAGAGGTGGCCTATAACGACGCATAAGTCGCAATATAAGGAGTAGAAGGAGGAGGAGGAGCAAGAAGGGAAGAATGGGGGGGGGGGGGCAGCTAGGGGTAGAGGAACGATCCAAATATACTGTTTTTTGTACACACAAACACACACACACATGCACATACATATACACATACATACACAATATATATATATATATATATATATATATATTGTATACTGATTCTTGTTGACTTTAGACTAATTACCATGCGTACATGCTGCTGGCGCTGCTGCTGCTGCTGCTGTTGTCTTGTGATTCGCTGCCGTCGTCGTAATTCGTTATGAAGATTTTCTTCCATAATCGTTTGTTTCGCACACGAATGCGTGGTCTTCTTTCCACTCCAAAGTGAGTAATGCTGCTTTATCCTTCTCGTTAGTTGTTTCACACCCTCAGACACCGTCGTCATCATCATCATCATCAGGCTGGTTGTTGGCCTCCACTTGTTAGTATCCTCCTCCTGTGCTGTAGAACTCCTTCCAGTAGAATTATTGATGTTGCTGCTGATATGATATCTGCTGGGATTAGCCCTGTACTGACCTTGATTGTCTCTATCGAAAGTATCAATACTGTTGGTGATGTTGTGCCGCTCTTTCTTTAGGCCTTGTTCTATCTCGTTCAGGTGGAAAATAGCATTGGAAGAACTGCGACTACGAGAGCGCCAACAACGGTTGTGACGCATAGAAGAAAACCCATGAGGAAAAAGGCCACGCATCATCTTTGGTAGTTGGGGAGGATTTGGCGACGAGACGAGGTATATTCTCCCTGGAATCTAATCATAGCAACAAGTAAAGTATGTGTTGAACATCCTGATTGATGTTCTTTTGGTAGTAGTAGTAGTAGTAGAAGTAGAAGTAGTAGTAGTAGTAGTTGTAGTAGTACCACCATTCTCGTGTTATCCCACAAAACGGAGGGGAATGGGATGATAACGTCACAAAATGAGCGAAAAGCGATTCTATTAAAAGCCCTATATCTCATCATCATCGTCATCATCATCATCATCATCTTCATCATAATTATTATCATCATAATTATCATGACTTCGTTGGCATTATTACACCCCCAACCCTTTCCTTTAATATTCTGATTTTGATGCAGGGTCCACCACTTGCGTACCTTCAAATCATGGGGAGAAAGTATTGAAAAGGAGGGGGGCGATGATGAAGAAGCCAACGTGTGTTTTGCAGAAGTTGCGGCGTTGATGCTGCTGTGGATGTTGGTCGCTGCGCTTCCTTGGGGTGTGGTAATATCTTGCCTTTTTTCCATCTTCTTGGTGTTCTTTATTCTTGGAAGATGATGGCTAGGAGACAAAGGAAGGAATGTTCCTTCAGTAGTTTCGTCTGTTTCTAGGTGCTCATGCTGATCATGGTCAGCAGAGGTGGTCTCCCTCCTCCTCCTCCTCCTCCTCCTCCTCCTCCTCCTCATCTTGATCCAATCCACCACCTTGTCCTCGCTAGGACTGATGTTTTCGTCGCCTTCTGTACCACCGCTGTGTTTTTCGCATTGAATATTGTTATCTTCCTCCTCCTCCCCCAAGGTATCTTCTTCTTCCATTATCCTTCTCACCATAGAGAGTAAGTGATTCTGTTTACCTCTCATTGCTCTCTCTCCCTGCACCCCTCCCCCCCCTTCTACTTTGAGTGTTGTAATGGCATTAAGGCGTTGCAAGAGCGTAGCATTTAAAGCATCTACAGCTCGGATCTTTGCGAGAAGTCTCTTTACGACGAATAGACTTAACCGCGGCACTATATCGTCTCGGTGTATGAAAGAATGCATATCACGTAGAACATGCTTAAACCGCTCGGGGTGTTTAACACTTGAAGAAGAAGATGATGATGATGATGGTGATGATGATAACGATGGTGGAGAGTATGATATCACAGGAGGAGCTCCGAAAGCATAGGTGTTTATCACAATATGGCGGGGAATGAGAGGCACTCCAGCGATGTTCTTGCCTCGACGAGCTTCAAGAAGAAGGGCCATTAATAGGGATACCCCGCCTCCAAGACTGCTCAGGGGAGAAAGAGGAGGAGGGGGAGGGGAGGAGGAGTAAGGGTGACGCCGATTCAAAGTGTGTTTGTTAGTACGTATGTGTGTGCTATTATATGATGTATATTTGCATCATACTCACGAACGTATTCCAACGACAGATGGCGAAGTGCTACTACCAATACGATGATGATGATGATGATGATGATGATG
The DNA here is from genome assembly GCA_000320545.1 of Bigelowiella natans CCMP2755. Taxonomy (NCBI): domain Eukaryota; phylum Cercozoa; class Chlorarachniophyceae; genus Bigelowiella; species Bigelowiella natans. The sequence continues at coordinate 75,808 of ADNK01003276.1, read as the reverse complement.
AGAACCACAACAACTAACTACTACTACTACTACTACTACTACTACTAACAATTAATAACAATCGTAAGAAGAAAGGTACCTATGTCCTGTTAAAACGATACGTTTGTATTTGCGTACTGGAGGAGCATCATCAGCACCGTCATCATCAGCAGCATCATCATCGTGGCTTTTCCCTTCCATTTGATTGTCCACAATGCTGCCTTCTTCTTCCTGCTCATCACCGCTGCGACAACAATGACGAGAGATAGCATTGGTTAGTGTTTCATCAAGGGCTCTTAACGTTGCATAAGCGGAACCCAAAATGCCACTGTGGGCGTATAACCCAAGATTCTCATCCTGAATAAAAACATCAATAACAACAACAATAACAACAACGTTGAATGTGTGTGATTCCACGAATATTTTGGACCCATATTATTCTTTTGAAATCAAGATTTGTAACGCTTTTTAATGGTACGATAGCTGATAGTAGCAGTATTGCCGCTACTACACTGTGTATCATGTGTAACGCTTTCAAATTTCCTTTTACGTTATCATCTGCAGAGCGCGCGCGCGCGCACACACACACACACACGCACACACACACACACACGCACACACACACGCACACCACACACACATATATATATATATATATATATATATATATATATATATATATGTATGTATTATACATCATAAAATTCTATCAGTTGCAAACATACAAAACGATAATACCCAAGCTGAAACACAATGTAGATCAACGACAGCATCACTGACACTAGCAGTGCCTCTGACTGCAACCACGACTGACAAATGGATACACACACAGACACATTGTATCCAAATCAGGCCCTTTGAATTCAAAAATGCTTCAGCCAATCCGAGAAGACGTAACATATACATCATATGATTGTGATTGTGTAAGAAACTACTGATTACACCACACGCATCGTCAGCAGTTGATCATCATCATCATCGTCGTCATCATCACACATGATAACTATTAACTATTACTACTACTACTACTACTACTACTACTACTCGATTGGGTGTGATTATCAAGCGCAACGAAGTGCTTTGGCCATATTGATGAAGACGATGATAACACAGCTGCTGTCGGTGCTGCTGGTACCGTTGAAGGTTGCTGGTTTACATGTTATTTTGCGACGAAAGTGAGATAATAGTAGGCAGTGATGATGAATATATGGCTATCACAAAAAACAATATCCGCTCGGTGAAAATATGTGTAATGCTTTTGGTAGCTACATCAATATGGCATTGATGCTCTCTCCTATTCATACCGTCAATATTGATTTGCGAACAGCAATGGGAATTAAAGCAACAGTAGCAAGAGAGAACAACACCAAAAGGAGGTGAGCCATAATAAGTTCTTCTTACGTTCTTCTTGCTCGAAAAGGCTGCTGCAGTCGATGACCTATTTGCTGCAGGTACTGCTGCTGCTGGTGGTGGTTCTTCCATGCCCCCTCTCCCTTCTCGCCCTCCAATCGTCTTCTTCAGGTCGTTAAAACAACCTCTTCCATGCACCGTATTATTGTTATTGAAAGGGGAAGAAGAATGGCAGGGATACGCATGGAAACCATCTGTTGCCCTGTGCGCCCCCCCCTTCCCTAATAAATGGCTGATGACGCTGCCACGACGCCTACTGCCCCCCCCATTATTCTTAAGACTGTAGTTGATGACGTGAGATCTTGGAATGCACATTCTCTTTGTTATCATGCTTATATCACGCTGCTCGGTGGACATTAGGATGAGCTCACGAAGAGGGGGGGGCGGTTCTACTCCAAGAGCCACGAGAACTAACGCACCTGTGAGTCGCAAAGTATACAATGTCAAGCAATATATATAAATATGTACATATATATACTAACAATGCTCATTTGGTGACTAGCCTCTTATGATTCAGTAAGATTAACTTTAAGTACAATGATGATGTAGTAGTAGTAGTAGTAGTAGCAGTAATAAATAGTAGGAGTAGGGAGAATAGCACGTTGCTGCTGCCACGTCTCATTTTCACGACATTCCTCCCTCCACCTCTTCTTACGTGTTCTAGGTTGGCTAAAGTCTAGCAAGTACCGTATGCACAATTGGCAAAGCGAGCGAATCTATACGAGTCTACACAGAATAATATATGTGCTTCAGAATAAAGATCATCTTGATTCAGTTCATACATGTTATGGCCCTGATTGCACTACTACTACTACTACTACTACTACTATATACTCCTCCCTCCTTCTCCACCCCCTTTCACATCACCTCTTGGAGGCAAGCATTCTGGAGAACGATGGTCATAAAGGGAGATATTGTCGTGGCCATAGCTACTTTCACTATCTTTGTATAGATCCATACCATCATAACCACTGCTGCTATGGATCCCCCCCCCTTGCGAAGATAAGTCCTTGGCGACATTGCTATCCTCATCGGCATCATCGTAATGCATATCATAGTATTTCCTCCTCCTCATTTCCAGTGAATACTTACACTTGTATGAGGACCAAATCAAAGCAAGGTTTACAGGAAGCCAATACCTGGTGATATCATCATCATTTTCTTGATGATCATGATGATGATAATAGTTGTGGTGGTGGTAGTGTGTACAAATTAATGTAATTAGTGTCACAAAGCAATAGAAATATTGTTAGTTCTATATTCTGTACGTGCGTACTGTGTGGGTATATATAATATATAGATCAACAGCTGCAAAAGCATACTACTATTACTACTACTACTACCTAGCAGTATTCTCCTTAGGCACCAATGACGAGTCAGTTGGATTGAGACTCTTCCAAAGAGATATTATCTATGTGCGTACGATATTATCTATATGCGTATGTGTGACAAGTTTGTCATCGTAGTATGGTAACAGCTTTATGTGAATCTGTATTTGTGTGTGTGTGTGTGTGTGTGTGTGTGTGTGTGTGTTCACCGTATCGATTGCAATCTTCCATTCTGGTGTGCTCATATACTCTGGGAGAATCTAGAAATGAATAACAAAATGAAGTTGTGATGATCGACGATAACCAAAGGAAGGAGGAGGCACATTGATAACTTATCAATTCGCATGCCTTCCTTCTTCCGTTTATGACTGTATACTACCTTTGAGAAATGAGCTGATAATATCGGTGGGACCTTGTGATTCAGTGGAGGAAATAAGATTATATTTGTGAGAATATCGTCGTTCTCAATATCTACTTCTATTTGCAACATCTAGACATCTCAAATACTTTTGTGCACACTAATTCTCGATTGGGTAATTTTTATAACCAGCAGATGAATGAAGCATAATCTATACTACATTATCGTCATAGCATCAGATCTCTACCGATATGATCTTCCTCTCAACAACTTTTGGGTGTTGTATTCCCCACCATAGTATGGACCAAGATATCATAGCAGCCAGAACACCACAACATCTGTGATGCCATCATCATAAACAACCCAATTCATTTTCCTAATATGTCTGAATGTGTTGCGAGTCTGCTTGCTATCTTCTATTTCTCCTGTGGTGAGCTTTAAATTACCTCGTTTACCACGCAGCATATGCGAGTCTCTCGTAATATTTCCAGGTAATATGTATAAGCTTTTAAGTGACCACCATCAGTACTTCTTCTTCTTCTACGACTTCTACTTCTATTACTACTACGGTTCCTAGCAGCTCATATTATACATATCATAATAGCATACCTATTCTTGGCAATCTGGGAGGTTACCAATCCCACAATCACCGCAGTTAGTGCACTCATGAACCCTGCATCACACGACAAAGCCAACTCTCCAGGAATATATGCATCAATGCTGCTATCACAATCAGATTCTTTTCCTTCTTCTGATTCTGCTTCTATTATTTCTTCCTCTTGAGGCAGTAGACTTGTTGACTGTTCCCCTTGTCTTCCACGGGTCTGCGTTTCATATGTTGCATGATGAGTAAAACTGTCGTTTTGCTTTGCTTCACCACCACGCAAGCACAGCAAACAACTCTGCTGCCTGGAGAGTAGCGATTCTAGAGGAAAATTTGCGTCATGACCAAGAGGTGTCATTGGATCGTATAGTTTCGAAGTGTTCTGGTCATTCTCCCCAAGTTTGATTTCCAACTTGCATCGTCCTTCCGGAAGCTTGTCGCATACGACCGATCACTAGTTTCTGCAAATCTCTACAATTTGTGAACCAAAAAATGTCTCCTGTAGTGCGTGGCTTCTACAATTTTGTCATTCGCATGCTTGGTTGCTAGCGCATGAGAGGACGCTTCTCCATTGCTTTCATCTTCCAGTTCCGTTCAGCAACCCGTGCTCGTATCGTTGTTATAATTGTTGTTTGTGTTGCTACTGCTGATATCATGCTATGCGCCAAACTTCATAATTAAGTAGTCTTACAATCAGCCTATAAAAACCTTCAATTTAGCCCATCAACGAGGGAATATCTTCCTGCGGCGTCTTCGTTGAACCAGGACATTTCTCGAGATTTTACCTAATTTCGATGCAGCAAACCAAAGAACACTGAAGACGATGTATTTATAGATCTCTACACCTGCTCGTGCCAAAAAGCCCGTGGTCAAAATGAACGGAAAAGGCCACAAACGTGCTGAATTTTAGGAAAATGTTCGGCTACTTCCTTTTTTCTGTGAGAATCGAAGAATGTGTTTGACACCTGGAAATCGAGATCCTTCTTCCCGAAGAGGCAGTCGCTTTTTCCTCCGAAACGGGAAAACATGCCTGCCAGAGATTTAGTTCGAAGGACATTTTTGATTTTTTTATCATGAAATTGTTCTGGAAAAGTGGTGTTTGGCTGATCATCCTCGGGATAAGTAGGTTGTATGTGTGTTCGGTCTTAGGTGTATTTTCTTCGGTGATTTGTCCTTGTTTCATCTCCCATGAGTACTGTTGACATCGGAGTAGTCGCAGTCATATTTGTATTCGTAGTCGTAGATGCAGTCCCTCATCAGTGCTGCCTTGCTGCTGCTGCTGCTTCTTCTTCTTCGTACAACCTAAATAACAACAACAACCTCAAGCGCAACTTAGCAGGTAGGTGGGTAGCTAGAATGGCTAGCTAACTAGGTAGTTGTAGTAGAGAACCTCATCTACGCCAACATTCTACCAAACTGACTACCGGTTGCAACGTACTCGTTGATAGGAGGGGAGCATAAGCAAACCAACGCAGATAAAATTCGTAGCTACTCAATCGTCGAACCAATAGTCAAACAAGCCGTTAATCCTACTAACTGACTTACATGCCGAACCATAACGCTTCGTTCAAAGGAAGTTCGCCGTCGTCGGCGGATAAGAAAGCTACTTTCGAACGTAAGAACAACTTAAACTTTGAGTCGAAGAAGGAACATATGAATGACAAAATGCTTTTTTTATGCGTCACAGGCCAGGAAGGAGGCCGAGTAACCATCCGGTTGAACAGCACCATCCAATTCCCTTCAAAAGCAACCGTACAAGGGGAACGACCAGCTAAAAAATGTCGCAGGCGGCGGCGAGTAAAAAAACCATCGAGCAGTAATTCTACATCTTCCAGAGGTGCAAAGCGTAAACTTATTCAGCGGAGACCGGCTCGCATGACGTTGAGTTCGCAAGCAGCATCCCTTACATGCCCTAAATTCAAAGTCTTGTTTCGGCGCAAATCACATCATTCAGCGACTCGAATCGCCCAAGTTCGCACACTAGTGAGGGTCCATCGACAACTCCTAAAAGCTTTTGAGCAAAGTAACAAACCATCATCGTCTGCAAGTAACTCAACTCCTGACTGTGGTTCCGATTCTAGAGATGTTCTTTTGATCAAACCATCTCAATTTATGAGTTGTAGCCCTGTTAATAGAGGATTTTTCCCTTCGTTTCCACCTCTCGAGGAGCAAAAAAGCGATGAACGAAAATGGTTGTTCAAGCTTCCAAATATTACTATGTATCCTGAAGAGGGACTCATGGTTGGGACTAATAAGCACAGCATTCCCCGCCTCCCAACTTCCTCGCCATCGACAACATCAATGCTTTGCAAAGCAGCATCCCCAGTTCCTACACCGGGAATGACCTTACCTTTAAATGTCGGCAGTCCAGCGACTCCAGGTTTTGGAAATCTTCTTGATCAATCATTACCTGCGATAGATTTTGTCATCGACTCATTTAAATAGTACATGTTCTATCAAGTCAAATAAAAAGAGATTTGTTCACAAATTACCTTTTCTTCACAGTCTAGAGATGTAGAATGTAAACTTTAATGACATATATCTACAATTCTGACTTTGCATGCTATGACATGCTGATTAATGATAACCCGTGACAGCTAACAGCTCGACAAAATGCAACAACACCTCCCGTCAACTATCAAATGCTTGTTACGTAGAAATAATAGACACAGCAATAGGATACTATATACATATATATATATATATATATATATATATATATATATATATATGCATGTATGTGTACATGTTCTGCACATCACATTGCATGTCTATCACAGATTTTGCGATTTACGGCACATTCTTGAAATAATTGAGTCATCGCTTTCATTTGCACAGCAGCCATTGCTTGATAATGCTGGCCATGGTGCAACGACCGCAGCACATACGCTCAACTGTCAAGTTGCGCACTGCCGCAAAATGTTGCCCATGGAATTTTTGCATGCATGCGCTACTTGTTTTTTGAACCATGCTAGCATGCATGCGATGCATGCGCGTTGATTTTTTCCTGGTACGTACGCTACGGACCGCCATTTTCATGTCGAAAGTGTCATTTCATTCCTTCATTCTTGGATTCAAGCATGAACTGTGGACATGCACGCGTGCATGCAGCATGGCAGCATTCGCACAGAAAACGAACATGCAAGTTCAGAAAAACGATGCCATGCGCACGTGCTGTCATTGCTAGCTACGCCTGCGCAACCCTTTGCTAGCTTTGCTTTGGCACACACAAGTGGCGTGCACTAGTGCACATGACTAGTTGTGATGACGTGACATGCATCGTGCGGTGCACAGCGCAAAGATGCTGACTCGCACGCATGCTGGCATGCCAGTGTTCCGTGTCAGCATGCATGGCGTGACGGCGTGCAGCCACCAACCAACTGACCAGACGGCAGGTCTAGCTAGCTAGAGGTGGGTGGCGAGTCTAGGAGTGAGAGAGGACCATCAATCTGGCAAGTGTGTGGCATCGCTCGAGCAGAACACAGAGAGGTGGATCGCAACGGCCAGCACGTTGTGACTGCAGCGGCGAGCTTGAAGACACCTGTCCGCCACAAGCTGCGTGCAAAGAAAACTGATGATGGTCAAAATGAACGAGACACCACTCTAGTGCTAGACCACACCACGCCAGCACCACAGCTGGCACGAGCCACCCACTCTGCACTGTCACACGATGGCACCACGTCGTCATCGAGGAGCCAAAAACGATGCTCGGGTGCGTGCACGGATTTCACTGGCTCGACCGACGCTTGCAAAGTGCGAAACCTAGCTAGCTAGTGCCTTGAGCTGAAAACAAGGAGGACACTCCAGCATGTTGTGAAAATGGTGCGTGCATGGCTGCAAGGGGGCAGCAATGACAACAGCAATGATGATGATGACAAACTGCATTTCCAAAATGTTCCAGTGTTGCAAGACGTTCGCAATGAACAATGAACAATGAACAAAGCGTTGATCAAATCTACATGCGCCAGAACCACACGGGAGACAGGCGTTTGCAACAATGAGCACGTTCAACCAAGAACGAGAGTGTTCGGACCAAACATAAACACCTAGGTGCGTCTTTCATAAAACCATGTCGCATCAGATGATTGGCGTGTATTTCTGAGTTTTTCGGGAAATCATAAAGCTTGAAAGCAGCCCAGTGCACCAATGAACGAACGAATGCGAGGAGGGGGGTACCGGAACATCAACCGCAGAACTCTGGTGTAGAGCTGAGCCACAACATCAGATCCAACAAATGGCTCCTTCCCGACAAAAGCGTGCAATCTTCTCCGTGCCTCGAAGCTCGCCTCGACTTGAATCCTCAACTGAAGGGTCTTGTAATCACCATAGCTTTACGCCTCATAACAGGACAATCAGCCAAATGTGTACCGAGAACGAACATTATCTACATGCAAAATTCCATCACCAAACTCTTCATGCGTATCACTCGTCAATACTTTGCACCTAATGAGCACCCACTTTTAACCGCCACCACCACCACCACCAGGCAATTCTTTAGGAGGAACCGCTCATGGGGGCTTCTGCAGGAACTTCGGTCAGCGAACATTACTCGCCCATACTGCGCCGATTATATTTAGATCATCGTCGAGAGATCACATTACTGTATATTGTACAACGCAATTGGACTGCATTATCATTATGACTACCCCAAGTCTGCTTTGTCATCGTTGTCGATGTGCTCACTACTACTTACTACTACTACTACTACTACTACTACTACTACTACTAAAATTATTAATCATACACATGTCATCAGACGCCTCGAACAATCTCCGGGAGTTTATCATGGGGCAATGATTCTTCTTGCAATTGACTTTCATGCACAGCTTGTAGCTGACATCCGAGCGGAGGGCTTGCGTTTTAACATGGGTGAGTTAGTTATTGCTTAGCAAATAGTGGTAGTAGTTGACAAGCTTCTTCAAGAAAAGGAAGAAGAAGAAAGAACGAAGTAGTGCTACACATGATATGAAATGAAAAGGGACGATGGTGACAGTTACAGAAATATGAGCAGAAACAGGTTTAATGTGAGGGGGTAAGGAAAGGTGATGCTAGGTAATGCTAGGTGATGACGATGATGATGATAATTTTTTAATATATCGTTAACCATGATTCTATTTGCACTACTTGCTACTTAACATACTAAATTCGTTTATCATGCCTTTTTTTATTAGGTTTTCTACTAGGAGAAGTCTTCTGGAGTGAATTAATGATGATGTGGGGGGTCATCTTTATTGTTGCGATACCTTTAGCTCTATTATCCCATCTCACTACAAGGACACTGCTGCATCATGGGTGTTGTTGTTGTCACTTACATAATAAGGTAAGAACCCATTTACTTATTTTTATTGTTATTCTTCCGAAACATTTTGCTACTACTACTAATTCTGCTACTGCTTCCATAAGAATTGATATTCGTATGCCCGAGCACGCAGTTTGGCCCACAACAATAACAACAACAACAACAACAATAATAATAATAATGATAATTATCATACATAGTAGTCATTATAATGATAGCATGTTCTCCGTAGATAATGGCGGTCCACGGGTTTTTCGTTTTGCTGCAAATAAGTCTTCCACATGCCTTCTTACTTTGGCTGAGTCCAAATCCCATCATTTCTGGTTGGCGTTTGAGCACAACACGTTACAAACATTTTTCATTTATCTTACAACTATTTGACGACACACACACAAACACACACACATAAACCACACACATGCACACACCGCGCGCTCGCTCGCATACAAATGATCTATAACACACTAATGCTAGTTGTCATGAATTCAAGCTGCGAAAGATGTCTGTCTGTTGTTGTGGCTATACATGATAGTGTGACATTACATAATATCTACCCTTTAGTTTCTCCTGAAAATGCTGTTTGCTCATTACTTGTGGTGGAAATGAATGTAGAATGTGGTGGAAATGAATGTAGAATGTGGTGTAGCGGTATGTTTATAATCATCTTCTTCACTTAGGTATTGCTTCGGCTACATCGACGTGTCTTGCTCTAAAAACGCACTCGTTCTTCGTTCGTGTTGCTTTACCCCATTGTTCAGCAGCAGCAGCAGCAGCAGCCCGTGTGCTATCTATAAGTAGTCGCAGGAGAAGTCTAAACAGCACTGTAAACTTGACCAGAAAGGAGGAGGAGAAGAAGAAGAAAGCATCTGGTATGCAGGAAAGAGCAGCATCGACGGCTAATGAGTTGTCGGGTCAAAGACGACGACATACCAGCAGCAGCAAGGTATTGTTGATGGAATAGCACCAGCAATGTTTTTATAGTTGTTTTTTGTTATACTGCGCCGCTATTATTGCATTGTAAGAAGGGATGGGAGACTGGAACGAATAGAGAGAATGAATGTACGACGTACACTGTTAAATAATGACGCAAAGCACATCATCACCATACGCTCTATTCTTTCCTATGATTTATCGGTTTTAGTCAGCTTTCCTTCCCCCCCCCGTATCTTTTTAATTCAAATTATCAAAGAAAAAGGAGACGCAGCAGACGATAAATGGAGAGATTGTTGTTGGCAAACCTCAAAGGGAGAAGAAAAAAGAAAGGCCTTTCCTCTCTCAAGATAACAGTGGATATGGAGGAGGAGGAGGAGGAGGGGGTGCTGCTGCAAGTACAGATAGAATAGGAATGATGGTGATGATGATTATGATGATGATGATGCCATTGTTTGTCCAAGATCATAAAGTGTTATCGTCATCTTTAATATATATTGGGTTTTGATGATAGCTTTAAGTACCCATCACCGCTACTGCTTCCTAAATCTAGTTAATGAGCAAGCTATACCTTATAGAGTCGTGATTATTGCTATACCTTATAGAATCGTGATTATTATGTTACTGCCATTTTATGGCAGCGAGAAGATAAGAAGATACTATTTTGACAGACAAATCATGAAGCCAATCGATTTGCTAAAAAAGTACTGGATTGTTGTTTACAGATGATGATGCTGGTGATAAGAGCGACGAGGACGATTACGAGGAGGAGAGTATGCTGCACTTCCTAAGATTTCTTTTTGTTCCTGAATTGGTACTAAATTGGTACTACTAGTTGGAAAAACAAATGAGAGCGAGACTACGCAAGGAGAGAAATGAATATTGTAGTTATTGCAACATCCATATATTCATCAAATGATATGACGATCTGATACACACAGCCGACAACTAGCCACATCAGTAGTAGTAGTAGTAGTAGTAGTAGTAGTAGTAATAGTGGTAGAAGTAGTAATAGTAGTAATAGAGTACGTACTCGTAATGAAAGGCTTGTAACTGCTACTACTCAAAGGTCTACAACCATGCAGCAATGATGATGATCATCAAGAAGAAGAAACAACAGCAGACGAGGAAGCTGAAGAAGAAGATTTATCATAAAAATGAAAATATCAAGGATAAGAGCTTCACTAATGGGGGGATGAGGAATAACAGTGAAGAAAACGAAAAAGAAGGAGAAGAAGACAAGGAAAAGCTCATGATCTTTCCGTCTATCCGTTGGACTTATATTCTGAACAATTGGTTGCAAGGAATATTATGTTTGTTGTGGATATCTGTTGTTTCATGCCAACGAATCGTGCCGGTACTACTATTACTACTAGTAGTAGCAGTGGTAGTAGCAGCAGTAGAATATTGGTGTGCAATACTACTACTACTTCTACTACTACTACTACTATCACATCGCATCGTCCATATATATATATATATATATATATATATATATATATACATATATGTACTATATGCGGAGCGCGCGCGCGCGCGTGTGTGTGTTGGTGAGAGAGAGAGAGAGAGAGAAAGAGAAAGAGAGAGGGAGAGGCTCTTCAAAACGTGTATAATATTCGTCTAACACATTGAGTCAGCAGAGGGGTAGGTTGTGTTCTCGCATGGCCTTTGATTATAATTGATTATAATTACTATTACTACATGTAACTGTATACGCTGAATAGATGCTGGTCCGAGGAAGATTAGTCACCATTAACTCCTTGCAGCTCTGCGTACCGGCAAATTTGTGTTGGTAATATGTGTTAGTAGTAGTAGTAGTGATAGGCTGCTTGGGAGAACAGCATTACACCGTGGTGCTTGTCCAGTCAAGGATAACAGTTAATAGTCGTTAGAAACGAGCCTGATGTGTAGGATGTGTATGTATGTATGTATGTATGTATGTGTGTATGTATGTATATAAGACGTTTATAACATGTACATACTTCCTAAATACACACACACACACACACACACACACACACACATACACACATATTCTTGAAGCTGGTGATTGAAGAGATATTTATCGATGTTTTTCATGATGATACGTGCAGGTTCTTGGCATTCTATTGCGTATTTAAAGCCAACTTTGCAATATTGGCAGAGGTGACGCATTATCCCATTAAGCAATTCTACGAGGACTGGTGGAATGCAACCACAGTTGAAGACTTCTGGAGGTGATGAGCGCATACAGCACCACGCATCGATCAATGGCCTGGGAGATACTTTGTATTTATTCAGCAGAAATATAAGTGTTTCACGAGATCTAGTGGTTATTCTTTGTTGTATTTTGGACATAAGGCCAATAGAATGATGGTGATAAGGCAGTGTACGTCATTATGTGCGGTCGACATTAGGCGCTGGAACGTTCCTGTGCACGATTTTGCTGTCCATCATGTAGTAGTTTGAATTAGTAGTCGCAGTAGTAGTAGTAGTAGTAGTAGTAGCAAGTAGAAAAGGAAGAAAAATACGATGACCAAAAGGGGATATTAAGAATAGGAGCAGCAGGGAAAGTACTACTCGGTACATATTTCACCATATCTTATGGTTTCATAAATGATGAGAGATCTCGACTTCTTATTAGGAGTTATTCCTCCTTTATTCTTCTTCATTCTTCTGTTTCTTCATCTTCTTCTACTTGATACTATTTTTGCTATCACTACTTTACACAGGTGTTCCATCCATGTATGCGACATTTTAAGTTGTCTGCACAAGCAGCAGGAGCGGTGGTGTTTGTGCTATCAGCACTTCTTCATGAATTGACGTTTGCTGTAGCTTTTCAGTGTCCAAATTGCTATTTCATCACTATAGGAATGCTGCTGCAGGTCTTGTTTTTGGTCACAAAGCCAATTGTTATTACTATCTTACCATCTTAAAAAAGATACAATGTCACCTACATCGTTATCGGTATTATCGTTACGCCAGGTGCCTTTAATACACTTCTCAAGGCATTTCCAAGGACGGCGAAGGTAGAGAAAATGGAGACTCACTATATAGAGGAGAGAGAGAGAGAGAGAAAGAGAGAGAGAGAGAAAGGTAAATAAGACAGTTTGATGACGACGACAAAGTCTAAGGAAAAGTATAACATACACTTTATTATTTCAGGCAATGAAAGAGAGACCTAATTCTGTATACATTCGAATATGAGAGTTAACATCAGCAAGAACAAAACCTCCATGCCTCTTCGTCTCATAATGCATTTTCACTACTACTGCTACTACTATAACCACTTCTTCCCATGAGAAACTATACCTGCTCATTGCATTGAAACAACTGCTTACTTGTACTACTATTTAGGGGCAATATATTAGTTTGGATGAACTTTGTGCTTGGAATAACGCTGATGGCCCAGCTATACTTTCATCAATGGTATAAATGCTGTAGTCGTTTTGATAGGCTCTTCAGAGCTTTCTACCGTGGTGATTATGATGAGTCTGGTGCATGATCAACCATGGGGTGTTTCCTCTATATTCAAGCTCCATGCCATGTACGTATACAACCCGCACAAAGGCTTTACAATCTATCTTTATCGCCATAGCCTGCATCATCTGCCTGTTTATTTAGCTGATGCACAATGCCTCTGCTATATTTACACGATAATCAATCAAAACGTGGAAGTTTGGCGTACATGTATGTCCTGTGTGATGACATATATGATGTGGCTAGGAGCGCTCTACTGACGGACGCTAAACGACACGCACGAAATGAAACATGTAGACATCATCATGCACGAGATGCATGCACCTTGCTGTTATTTGCGGTGTACTAGCAGCTTGCTAGCTTGCTGTGGTGAATAGTCACCAGATTCTATAAGATACTAAGTTATTGGAGTGTGCATGCACTATGAACCCCGTTTGTCGGCATAGGTGCTTCGATTATCATATAACTTTGAAAAGTCTTAGATGACGCAGGTGGCATAACTCACTATTAGGTGAGACCAGCATACACGTTATTACACGCAGCGCTACTACTCTTTTGCTTGGTCTTCAGACCTACTCTGTGCTTCTTCTGCTGCTGTCGGCGCTGCTGTGAATAACTAAGTTCGCCACTGCTACCTATTCGTGCATCATCAACCCCTGATTTCGTATTTCTTCTAGTAATATATTTGCTTAGTTTGCTACTTCCTCGAGATATGGTAGAATATAGTCCTTTTTCCCTCATCAGTTGCTTATACGTCTTACTGTTTTCAAAAGAAGTTTTTTCGCCATTGGAAGATACAAAATCTTCAGAGGACCGTTTAAAAGCCGCCTCATTAGCTTTCTTTGTCGGCGTCTTGACTACTGCTGTTCCATACTTGTTTTGTTGGTATACCCCTTTTGTGAGACAAGTAAATGTTTGCACCGATCAGCAGAAACATACATAGATAGTATGTAATTCTGGAAGAAATAAGAATGCTCAAACGGTTGTTGCGAGTGATTCGATGCGTAAGAGCACATATAGTAGTAGTTTATCCCTTACAAATCGTTCAGCCTTTTGCGTGCTTTGATCATCGTCGTCATCGTCATCATCATCATCATCATCATCATAATCATCATCAGTTACAGAGAGATGTGTCGTTTATTACCTTTTCTCATCGAAGCTGTACTTCTATTTGTCTTCTTCTTTGTCTTTATGCTCTCCGTGCTTTTAGAAGCTTGTATGAAAGCTGCTGGTTCTTTTATGAAGGAAGTACTGCTCCTGCTGTATTTCTTGCTATTCCTATTTATCTCCCTTGGAATGTCCAAACTAGTTGAAGTTTTTAAGAATGCTGCTGGTTTCTTCCTCCTCTTCTTTTTCTTCTTCGTGGTGGTGGTGGTGGTGCTGGTGGGGCATCTTATAGGAGGGTGTTGAAGCATATCCTCTTCCTCTCCAGTCGAGCGAAGTATGGATGACTTTGAAGTTTTTGATAATGACGACAGCGATAATGATCTTGGCACTGGTTGCGATGGTGATGATGACTCTGTTGTTGCTGCTGATAGTTGTATATATTGTTTTGGGGAAGTGGGTGATGATACTGCTGGCATTAATGAATCAAGAGGTGATGACTGCTGCTGCTGCTTTTCACTTACTGGTATAATCTCGTAGTCTCTCTTTTTCTCCTCTTCTTTCTTTTCAGTTGTATTGATGGAATACCCCTTGCCCTCTTTTCCATATTCATTGCTGCTGCTGCTGCTGCTGCTGCAAGCTTCATGTTCTTCGTCGCCACCATCACCAATATCAAGTGGAGAATGCTCATCCTTTTTGCTGGAGGCACTACATTGTTGGTTCTTCTTCCTTTTCTTCTTCCACTTTACGGTCTCCGTGGGGGTTGTTGAAGTAGGATTGCTGTCGTTTATGCTACTGGCCATTTGATTAGATGATGGTGGTAATGATGATGGTGATGACGATGATGATGAATTACTAGTTGTTTCAATCATAGCTGAAGCATCTTTTGATTTCGTGAGGATTGGATGAACAGTGTAGATGATCTTGGCTATTGCATCACCAATTCTATTTCTCTGTTGCGGAGAAGTAGTAGTAGTAGCAGTATTAGTAGTAGTAGTTGTAGGTCTTGCTAAACAAGCCGTAGAATCATGATAACTCCGTTGTGCAGTATATTCATAAGGAGTGGTAGTGCTTAGCAGCTTGCTGATCAAAGGCATCAAACGCTGCCACCTGATTTTAAGGGTTTCGTTTGTCTCTCCACACTTCTTCAGCTTGCAAGAAAGACTGCGATTTTCTTTCAATAAACGCTTGTTCCACGCTTCCGCAACTGCAAGCTGACAGATAATAATTTCAAGGAGAATAATGAATATTGATATGAGTATCCTATGCGAGGGTTTTACGTTAGGGTCAGATTAGAGAGAGAGGGGGGGGGGGGATAAAAGTTATGCATGTGTATTACCTAAATATCCATAGAAGTTACAAAATATTTAATGAATGTGTATGGTATTGCATTGTCGGTATTATACTACCTTTCGTTCCAAAGCAGCTGTCCTCACGTTACCATCTTGTATGTTGTCTTTGCTGCTGCTATGCTCGTAGAACTCAAAAATCTCATTTTCATTCATGCCTGGAGGAGAAGCATCTTGTGGTTGTTCAAAACACCCTTCTGGATCTCCTCCTCCTACGAGATTACAGTAGTCGATGGTTCTGTTTGCTACAAATCCTCTTTGAAAGAGGGAGGGAGAAGATGATGATGATAATAATGAAGAGGACGAGGAAGAAGATAATGACTGCTGCTGCTGCTGCTGCGTCCTTTTCCTGTCACTGCTTGATGCAGATATTAATGACGATGAAGTAGAGAAACGTTGAGACGAAGAAGGGAAGCAGGCACCATCACTTCCTTGCCGCTGATTTAATTTAAGACGAACGACATCAATATGCAGCAAATCAGCAAATGCTATCATTTGAAGAGCGACGTTGAATTCTACATTAGCAATGTAATGTCACAGTGTATCTTTTGGTCGACATGTGTGGGTATCTCCCGTGGATGATGTATCCACATCGAAAATATAATATATTAATATACATAGATGTGGGTGTGTATGTGTGTGTGTCCTCTCCGTATCTTTGTGTATGTTTACATACATGCGCAAAGAATGTTCCATCAACAGCTAATTATCCATAACTTCTGCTACCACACCTTGCAGCCTCCTCCTCCTCCAAGAAGCCGTTGTTCCTTCTTGCCCCTGTCTTTTTCCTCCCTCACGATCATTTGTCTCACCCGATCGGCTTGTCCTTAATATATATATATATATATATATATATATATATATATAGATATATATATGTATATATGTATGTATACGTTCGAAATGGGATAGTTGGTAACACAACAGGTATGCAGTAGTACTGATAAATCGATAAGACAGCTACATGACTTGCAGGATTACTCGAATGGAGCTGTAGTAGCTATTGATTGATGATGCATGCTACGACTTGGAAGGGATTGTCATGTGTTCTCCGACTCTACCTTTTGTGAGAGTAATATCGTTCGCCGTATTAATATCTGCTAGCTGGTGCAGTGGGGGTTTCCTTACACTCCCTCCCCTTGTGCATCCTGCAGCTGCTCCCATGCTCACAGGGAGGAGGAGTTCGGAAGCATTTTTATTATGTCTTATTATCAAAGACGTAGTTGATCAAAACCATACGAACCAATGACATTTAATACATGCGACAATAAAATCATATCAATAAAATCCCTAGATCCGAATGAAGACCCGGTGATTCATTACCGGTATCGAAAGGGAAGGTAAGATGGTAAAATTTTGTAGCGACATAAATATTTATATCGTAATATTAATAGTAGTCTGCATTTTACATATATTAGCAGTAGTTCCGTACAAGATAAGTCTTACTTTGCACACAGTAGTCGGACATAAAATCGTTAAAAGTCCACCATGTACATGCCCACACCCCCCATACACACCATGATGCTGTTGTTCAATAAATTGGAATACTTCTTACAAGCTACTGCCTCACCCATTCAATACCTCAGAAATATTCGATGTTGTCTGCTATCTTATTGCTCGCATCGAGCCTCCTACCGAGTGCAATGGGTTCTCTTGGGTGTAAGGATGAGAGCGGCCGACCTGTGGACTGGTTTGTAGCTATCAAGCACAACGATGGTACTAGTAGCAGTACTTGTACTACTTCCTGAGATACTTATAAAATTGGGGCGTAGAGTATTTATTTTGCCACCATTCTCTCTTTCCATTGGTCAATAATACTGGTGCTCACAATGCTGCTGCTGCTGCTGCCCTCCAAATGTTAGGTTTTGCCTACTCTTACTTGGATGCGAAATCGCAGTCATCATTCAAGGTTTCTTCTCACTCTCTGGACAAAACATCTGGAGGATCAATTGTAAGCACTCTCATGCAGGTAATACTAGTAATAGTCTTATTCTGCTTACTAATACGGTTGATGATGATGATGATGATGATGATTCATTTTGCGCTCGTCGTCTTTATAGGTGTATGAATCGGAATTCATGTTTGTGAATCACACCGATGAGTCAATCTTTTTTGACAATAACACAACGGCTGATAAGTACAGTCTACAACGGAATAACGTATCGAGGTACTACTACTACTACTACTACTACTACTACTACCACTAATCATCATATCACTGCCAAAAGTGGGGAGAAAAAGGAGAAGGGGAAGGAACAGAAGAATTATATACAATCCAAAAGAGGAAAGAAGGAGAGAGGGGAAAGAGGATACTTACATACGATACGGGGGAAAAGTCTAATGACAGAATATCAACCAAAAGAACAAGATTGATTGTAAATTGCTTAATTCTGGCATTATCTCCGTCTATGATTATTAGTAGTAGTATTAGTATTATTATCATATAGTGATGAAAGTGTTGCTTGCATGCATGTGGTTTTAATCATCTTTGATTGAATTGCTAGGTACAACTTGACGTCAGCTACCAGCGGTGATATTGCGTATGCTTTCTATAACGATGAGCATCCTGATGGTAGTAGAGTTGTAGTAATCACGAATAATAACGTTTGTTGTTAGGCTGGTGCTTTGGTATGTGGTGGTGATGAAAATGATGGATAGTGATGCACGCACTCATCTCTCTCTCTCTCTCTCTCTCTCTCTCTCTCTCTCTCTTTCTTACTATGAAATGCTGCTGATGATTCTACAACCGTATCTACTTTTCCTACTCATCGTCGCTTGTGCTCATTCTTCCTTCCCCCCCCACCCCCTCCCCTTCTTCTAGGTAAGAAATCTACGTATGACGCTCACTCAAAGGGTGTGATTGCATTTGATACATCCTCTGGTTTCTGGCTCATTCATTCAATGCCTAAATGGCCCAATTCCCCTTCTAAAGGGTGAGTACTTCTACCACTAGTAGTAGTAATTGATGTAGTACTTTAGTAGTAGTAGTAGTAGTAGTAGTAGTAGTAGTGATAAGAGGGACATTAGAAAAGCAGGCAATACCTTGTGTGTGTGTGTGTGTGTGTGTGTGTGCGTAGTTGAAAGAATGAATGAAATAATGCATGTGTGTGTTTGTTGTAGCACCTACTTCGTACATGCTACATTGTGGTGTTGTGCTAGTGGGTATTAGGCAAACATGGGACAGATAGATGATGCAGCAGCAAACAGCAACGTTGATCATACAACAAATGCTACTACATTTATGTGTGGATTAATATATTTTTGTTGTTGTATGTAGATATGAAGGGCTGCCTGATTATCGGTACGGACAATCATTCCTCTGCATAACGATGTCAACTTCGCAGTTTGATAGCATTGGCCAACAACAACAGGTAGATCTAACAGATGGTGATGATGATGATGAGGAGGAGGAGGAGGAGTACTTGTTTAGGACTCATTTGAACATTGAAAGTAGTTTCATGTAGTTGTTTTCTTCTTCATCGATGCCTTCTTCACCACCTTTTTGAATCATCATCTACAATCATCTTCCTAGATGACCAGACCTTACATGTACGATTCGTACATATCGGATTCCCTTGCTTCCAAAGCTCCTGGAATAGCTGATTGGTTTGATGGTAAAAACACAGAGGTAACTATCATTTGCACCATATAGTAATCGTAAAAAGATTAAGAAGAAAGTAAAAGAAAGTTGATCATAAATGATGTGCTAGAAGAATATTTGTACGTTAATGGGACTAGTACTCTTTCACAACTACTTGTTAGTACTGTGTTTTATGTGGTTGTCAAAAATGGCTGATACTTGTTACAAATAACCCCAATTGTTGTTTTAATCATTATTCTAGTTGTTTTAACCATTGTTATCATTAAACTTATGATGACGATGATTATTGTCTTCTCAGACCGATTCCAACGCAATAAGCATTACATCCAAGGGCGGCGTCCACTTCAAACATATCGCCAAAAGTCGTGATTGGGGCAAGGATTTGTATGAGGATCTGGTAAAACATCACAAGATGTATTGTCTGAGGCATCATCATCATCATCATCATCATCATCACTTCATTTGTTTCAAGCTATCATACGCGGCGGCGATTCACAGTGCTTTTACCTTAGTAATTATTCTGCTGTTGTTGATAGGTTGCTCCTGAGTTAAATGCGGATCTTTTAGCTGAAACGTGGCAAAACGGAGGAGGAGACATCGGAGCGTATGACACACACAATCACCAACTTTTCAACGACTACATCTTCGGAGACAATCATCAATAACACAAACACCACATATGCTATTATTATAAGTATCATCGAATCGACAAAAGTAAATGCTTTCAATATATGATAATAATCAGTATAAAAGCTACTATTGCATCCTGCGAGTGTGTGAGTGTTGTTAAAACACAGGGAGGGGATATCAGCGTTTATTATATTCCAGTAGTATGTGTGCTTTCTCCTACTCCGGAGTACTCTCTTTCTGTCTTTTCATGTATTATCAATAAAATCTGATAGTGTTGTTGTTGACAACATATAATACAGCTACTGCAAAGCGGATGGCAAGAAATATGATGTCGTCGATGTGAAAGAAATGAAACTTGGAGACGATGATTGGACTATCAACCAAGATCATTCCAAATGGGCAATTTCTACTTCTGGAAGGAGCAAATGGGTGTGCGTTGGTGATATCAACCGACAAACATCACAGACAAAGCGAGGGGGGGGAACAGTGTGCCAGTCCAATTCCCAGGTAGTAGTAGTAGTAGTAGTAGTAATATGATGCTTCTCATGATAAGGAAATTTGGGTGAAAACATTTGGGTGAAAACTACCTTGTAGCGATGCTACTAATGTCAGTATGGAAGAGTCGAATCGATTATGGTTTTTATCAGGTTCATGGAGCTTTCATGGATGGGGTTGTTGATCAAGATTCATGCTAAATTTGATATAAAAACCTGCCTCAAACGCGTACACACACCACACAAATAAGCTAATAATGATGCCGTTTGTCATGCAATGTGGGAACACCATACAATTATCGGCCATAATATGTAGTATGCGCACTACTAGACTACCTTCTAGACCTTGTCACCATTTCAGATTTTTTACGAAAAGCTAGAAGAACGATTTGGATCTTTGAAAAACGAAAGATTTTTGCATGCAATGTCGTCCACCGTGGACACACGCATAAAAGCGATGCTGTGCCAACATCTAGCGCTCTAGCGCTGCCGATTGTTGTCTGTGTAGTGCTAGCGATGTGAAGTAAGCGTCGTGTGGCTGCACGTCGATCTAGCGATCACTGTGCGTGCAGTGTCGTCGTGCGTCGCACGACATCTGTAGACGTGCATGACTAGCTAGCTAGGCGAAAAGCGCAAGTGAGCTAAGCAGGCGGCCTTGCAATAAATGCAAGCATGCACGCTTTCTTTTCGCACGAAGCGCTTAGGCTAGCTAGTGCTGACGACAGTCCAGCAGCACTACTACACAAGTCCGTCAAACCTGTAACGAATCGCCAGAATGTGCATTTGGAAGCTGTTGCACGCGACCAAGCGCGTCATGTGATGCAACAGACATTATATTTTCTCGCATTTCTTTGAAATTTTTCGTGCATATCACATTTGGTCAAATAACGCACACGCAAAAGCATTCTAGCATTTAAAATGTGGCAGAGAACAAACGCGCAGCGTGCATCCGCTACACAACGGGTGTGAATTTTCACAGCTTGAGGCCTTGAAAATGGACATGCTGTGGAATTTTGGTCAACATTTCGGTCATTTTTTCAGGTTTGGCCATCGGACAAGTTCTGATGACTTTTCTTTGACTAACTGCAACTGCCTGCTGCTTCAAAGCGCGTCGCAAAGCGCTGCACTGTTCACAACCCCGTCGTTACCGGGTTTGACGGACTTGTGTACGCTAGCTAGCAGAGCAGTGCATGATGTGGGCGCATCGTGTCGTTGCAGCGTTGCCAGTGCCATCCAGCTCCAGAGTTGTGTGGGTGGCGCATTTGCATGTGCGTTCACTTACATCTAGTACATGCCATGATGACCATGACGACTGTGATTTGCAGTCCCATCTAGCCATGCGCATGCTAGCATGCAGTGTACAATGTGACTGCGTGTTCAGACGTGTGCGCCATTGAAATGTACGACACTGCTCTGCTCACAATAAGCTAAGTGCGCACGAACTAGCGAACAGCAGGCGCAACTATGTAGTGCATGCACGACAAACCCGCTAGCCCGCTGGCGTGCATCTGCTAGACATGCGTGCATGCATGTGATGTGATGGGCACTGCGACCTATGTGCATGCCACGTAGCACGCAGCACATCGTCTAGACACATTTGTGCATTTCGGATCTTTGATGATTGCTCTACTTCTTTGTGGCTGCATGACTAAAAAGGCACGCATTACGCACTGCAATGATGCCATTTGTCAGAATATTCCTTTCGCCATTCCACCAATTTCTTTCATCATCGGTATCCATGACCTACGCATCATAGCGTTCGTTCATTTCTAATACTCTAGGAATGATAAGTCGTAATTCTAAGGCATTTATGTATTGTAACAGTATGATAAGAGTCATAATGTACAGAGTAGTTTATTTTTTCAAATTATAACACACACACACACACACACACACACACACACTCACACAAACACAAACACAAACATATAAAACATAAAGACGATATGATATAAGCAGCAGCACCCTGATTGAGCATCTTTGATACGTTTGGTTTCTTCTTCGTTTAGCTTCAGTACCTGCGACATGTATGTGTAGACGTATAAGTGAATGTACATATGCATGTAGCAGAAGGTTTTTGCTTTACTTTCTCTGTGTAATGCAATTTTCAGATTAAATAGTATATTTTCATGCTTCTTCCTGCAATAGGAATTCAGCATCGTATCATTAAATATATACTTCTTCGCATAAAAGCATCAAGAATCAGAATCATTCATCATCGTCCATCATTATCATCATCTTACTCATACCCTACATATTGACTCTAGTAGATCAGGTCCATGATTGTCTTTCTTCTCTAGGTACCTGTAGTTATGGTGATAATGATGATGGTGGTGGTGGTGGTGGTGGGGGGGTGAATATTTGGTACGACATATTTCTTATTCATGGTTAAAGAAGATGATAGTACAAAACAGAATCATTATCACCATTATCATCATCATCGTTATCTATATCATTATCTTAGAAGAGAAGAGAAGAAAGAAGATAAAGACGAGAAAGATGAATAGGAGTGGGAGGAGGATGATTAGTTAACGTATTTTAGATAAATGTAGGAACTAATATTTAATACTTCATGAACACATTCTTGAAGTATGAGAGATCTCCTCCTCTTCCACCTGCCAATGACGGCGTGGTGGTGGCTGATATTGCTGCAATATCTTCCTCTGACGGCTTCTTATCATCTAAGGACTACAATAAGATGGTGAAGATGGTGAGGATGGTGAGGATGGTGAAGATGATGATGATCATAAAGCGCATGAAGAG
>ADNK01003276.1:22500-47500 GCA_000320545.1 Bigelowiella natans CCMP2755 | reverse complement strand
CTCTCTCTCTCTCTCTCTACCTGTTGCGTGTCCTTATCTGTTTTGATTTGAAGATCTTTTAGCACTTTTGTGTGTCTAGATTTCTCTTTGTCAAGTCGTTGATTTAGTCGTTTGAGTTCCTCTTTTAGCTTTTCCTTCGTGCTCATAGGGGCTTCATCATCATCATCTTCATCTTCTTCTTCTTCTTTTGCCGTCGTCGTGGTGGAAGTGGTGGTGGTGGTGGTGGAAGAAGGAGGTACCGCATTAATAATTGGCGCTCTCTCGACTTCTGTACCTCCTTCTTTTACGATTGTTTGATCTATGATGGATACAACAACAAGTACAATATAATACGACAGTACATCAATCAAAATAGGAGTATGTAACTAAAAATAATACTATATGCTCTCCCACCACACTTGATTGAGTAGGAGTTACATGCTCCATCTCAGTTGCAAAGGGGGATTCAAATCAGACCATCATCGTCGCTATGATGTAGTAGTAGTAGTAGTAGTAGTAGTAGCTGCATTAGTAGCATAGGAGATCTTGAATCTCCTATCCTCTGGTAATTCTACTGCTACCACTACGTTTTTGTTAGATATATGCGTTTTCGTTTCTCCGCTTGGAAGAGGCGACTATCCGTGTGTGTAGTCTACCTTTGGAATATCTATTGTAATGTATTTGGGACTGCTCTAAACCCCCCCTCTATATTTAGGCGGAATATTACTTTACTTTCTTATTCTTATTTTTATTTTTCTCCTATCTATTCAGACCCTTTCTTCCCTTTTTGAAACAAGAAAATGAAATGTAGAAAATTTGACACCACCGGCTGCTTTTGCTTTTGCTGTTTCAGTATTCTTTTCACAAAGAACTTGTTTGGTTAAGGCTGTTTTGGCCTCTCGCAACGATTTTTCTAATGCTATAAATCTTTCTTTTAATTCATCGTATTCACGCTGGATGTCCTTCTTTTCCTGAAAAAAGTAGAAAGTGTTGTTATTGTTGTCATCGGTCGTCAGCACTGGGCAAATTGGTGCATGATGAGTGTCAGTATTTGTTATTGATTGCTGACTCCCATACAATGTTTCTCCATTATCCAACTACTACTTACTACTTTTATAATCTTTTGTGCTGCTGCTGCTGCTGCTGCCTCCTTTTTGGTATAATCTGCACGCTCCTGCAAACGTTCTTCGTTTGAAACCTTGAGCTTTTCCAACAAGTTCCTATTCTTATCTTGCAACTCCTACATCAAAAAAGGGATATAATAATAATAATAATAATGATGATGATGGTAAGATCCACATCATTATCGTACCATATACCAGATGCTGCAAAATAGAGGGCAGCAAATAGTCGCATGGTATATATTTCACATTACAGGAGCTAACAACTGTGCCCCTTTAAATATATATTTCACATAATAGGAGCTAACAACTGTGCGCAGCCTTTAAAACAAAATGGTCACTACCTTCAGTTTCGCAGCAGTATTTTCGGTACTTTTTGGTGTAATGTCTGAAGGATCAACCAACGATGATTCTTCTGCTGCTTTATCCTTCTTTTCACCTTTTACTACTCCTTCATCCGATAGTACGTCTTCACTGAGAGCGGTCACCTTCTTCGTCTCTTTCTTCGCCAATATCGCTATCTGTTCTGTTAAAGCCTTATTCTTCTTCAAATACCCCGCAGCAAGTTTCTTGAATCCATTTAGCTAGTTAGTAGTAAATAGAGAATGAGCAATCAGGTCATCTCCACTCTCTTGTTTCATTATCGTCGTCGTCGTAATAGTAGTAGTAATAGTAGTAAATCCCATTATGATACTCCTCTTTCTCCTCTTCTTCTTCCTCCTCCTCATCCTCCTCCTCCCTCCTTCTCCCCCTCCTCCTCCCCTCCATCATCCAACTGACCTGCTTGATCTTAGCATGTTGCTGCATGCAGAGGCTGATGAGATCATCGTGTTGGAGGGCCTGTTTAGCAATATGTAATGTGATGGTGTGTGATCAATCATTCACTCACACTTTCCCATACTCATCACCTTAATTTTCTGTGCTAAATCTTTCCCTTTATTCGAAGTAGACCTCCCGGGACTGGGAGAAGGACGGCTCATAGGAGGAGGTTCTTCACTATTATCCCCTGCTATGGTGTTACGTCCGTCATTCAACTACAACGATCGGCGAAGACAAGCGAGCGACAATAGCAATATTTGAAACAAATTACTCTTTGGGGAAAATTTTCATGATAAGTGGATATTGTTCATCCGGATATTGTTTATCCGGGAACAAACACAAAGAAGGTGGAAAGCAAGGAGAGAGAGGGGGGGGAAAACCACCTGATGGACGTAGGTCGATATCCGCACATGTAGCAGTCTGGTACTATGCTGGGATTATTATTGCCACAACAACAACAACAACAACAACAACAACAACAACAACAACAACTCCTGACAACAACAACAACAACAACAACAACAACTCCTGACAACAACAACAAAAACAACGACAACAACCACGTGCTTACAGCGTGTGCTCGTACCTCACAACCAACAACTATGAAAATCACTTCGGTGTAACAACATAGCTGGGAAGTCAAGGGCGCGAAAAGATTAACTAACTAACTAACTAACCAACACCACCTGCCCCACACCTCCACTCAACCATCGAAACCAAATGGGAAAGGTGGCGTTCAACCACCAACTACGATTTCTTCTTGCACCTTTACCAGCGTTACTTTTTAGCTGCAGCATAGGAGCAGCAATATTCGGGTGGTGGGGGGCAACGTGCTACTCAAGCGATTTACCTTTCTTCGTGAAGATATTTCTAGTTTTCTTTGTTTTTGTTGAAGGCGCTCGGACTGTAAGTGGAGGAGCTATTTTAATTAGGTGAATGTTTTGGCGAGACCAAATATTGATACTGATCAATGCCATATGTTGTTTATTATCAGTGGCACTCACGATGTGGTAGCTTCCGTATTTTCTCTCACTTTAATCGCACTAGTAATGCTGATTGCGGGAACTCTGACCCTGATTTTTGAGCCTCGAAGTGACTCCGTTGATCACGTTTGGCAAATGGTTCTAACAGCCTGGGCTGTAGTCTTCTCATACCTTATTGTTACCGTAATAGCTTTCTGCTGTTGCGTTGCTTCGATAGAGGCGAAAAAGAGGAGAGATTAATAATAAAAGAAAGAAATATAAGAATACTAATTTATCCCTAGGTATTTCGAATTGTAATGATGCAACCTTGCTGCATATCCTACTAGGACGACAACTCTACGGCGGTCGTCACATAGAATATACTAGCTACGTGAACGCACACAGCATGCATGCATGCACGCACGCACATCACATTTATTAAAAACATTCAAACAATAGACATACGTATATATCATGTCTATAGTTCAAATTATATGATGATGCCACGTGAACGACAGAAAACGAGCGGTTAAGTGTTCATGTTCAAAATCAGATCACATGTGACTGCGTGAAAAGTGTCGCCTGCAGTCATAGCATGCATTTTCACCATGCAAAGCAGTGCATGTGTGCGATGACGCATGATTGTGCATGTGTGCTACACATACTAGCATGGGTGAGTAGTGCGGCTACGCGCAGTGTGTGCATCAAAAATAGTGGCAGGCCCATGCATCTGCTGCTGACAATCCTTGAAAACCATGACACGCAGAGCTGCCACAAAATGATCACAATCTTGCTAATGTACTATTTTTCACCATTACATCATTACGCATCAGATCGCGATGAACGGCATGATACGAATGAAAAGTAAAATCAAAAAAGTGCATGATGAGCACAAATCAGCAGCTTCAGAATACTACCAAGAGGTTGGAATAGGAACTACTTTACCACCCAACAGGCATGTATTAATCGACGAATTTACAGAAGTCGCCTCAGCTACTATTACCCCCACCACCACAAAAACGCAAGTACCACTCAGAGAATGACTGTGCAGCAGTGGTTGCATATCTCGCTATTGTGGCAATGAGAGACCTATGATGATATAGCACCGAGAAGATACATAGAGCAGTTAGTAGGAACTACAACTCACTTTGATTTAGGTGAATCATTGAGTATGATGCTTGTCTACTATCTACACAGTGATGATTGATTGAACTCTCGTGACGATTCACCACTATCACACCATTCCAAATGAATAAAGACGATGAGTACATTAGAAGAAGAAACATCAGCACAAAGAGGGAGGAAGAGAGAGAGGGAGAGAGAGATGGAACCACCATATCTAGCATTTCTATTATTCAC
Source organism: Bigelowiella natans CCMP2755 (assembly GCA_000320545.1). Lineage (NCBI taxonomy): Eukaryota > Cercozoa > Chlorarachniophyceae > Bigelowiella > Bigelowiella natans. Next base: position 43,260 of record ADNK01003276.1, on the reverse strand, counting down.
TCCTACTGCTGCTACTTACTACCCGGAACTTGCACCGGGATTTGAGTTTGCAGCAGCAGCAGCTGCCGACGCTGCTACCAAAGCAGCTGCTCTCCGCCCTGTAGTATCGCGTAGTAATAGAAGAGATCAATTAACAGTAACAACAACAACAACAACAACAATAACAACAACAACAACAACAACAAAAACAACCATGTTTTTTGGAGATAGTATACATTAGTGTAGTGGTGTAGATGTGTACTGACGCTTGACTATAAGATTATATCTATTACAACTTATTCTTTCAATATGATAAGACGCCACTTGACGAAATTTGTATCATCATCATCATAATTTATCAACTACTACGCTACCTCTGCGCCTTCTCCTCCTTCTTGCATCGTCAACCTTCGATTCTGCCCCTGCTGCTGTTACATTTCCAATGGAGAAACTGCCTCGGAATGTGAACTTAGACGACGACTTATCAACAGGATGATCTGCACTAGGAGGAAGGATGATTCCGTCTACTGCTGCTGCAGCTACTTTTGACTCATTCCCAGCCTTCGCTCCTCCTCCTCCTCCTCCTCCTCCTCGCTATATGATGAAGAAAGACGACGACAACGACGTAAGACAATAAATAACCAACCACCCACCCACTACTGTAACTAGCAGGGCATCAAATACCAAGCATGATCTTTATCTTCTTCTTCTCCAAAATCCATGTAATAATATAGGATGATATGATGAATTCAATCCTTTATAACATCAACTAACCACGGTAGTTATCGTGATACTAGCACTAACCTCTTTCTTCTTTCTATTGTTGTCGTGATGGTGCTTCTTGATCCCTCCCCCTGCTGTTGTTGTTGCTGCCTTCTTCTTACGAGGACTGCTAGAGTTGTCGTCGCCGCCATTTTCGTCCCTCATTCCCTGATCATCCCCCTCCTCCTCTCCTGCTGCTACCAAGGCGGAGGAGGAGGAGGGGTGTTTTGTAGTAGCAGCAGTAGTAGTAGTAGTAGAAGTAGTATTTTCTAGGGGCAATGATGATGTCTTCTTACCAGAGCTTGGCGGTCGCCCTGTTTATTATTGCACCATGCTTAGAAATTTTGAATCGTATATTACATGCGCGCGCGCACACACACACACACACACACACACATACTTCTCTCAGTGCTGGTGATGGGGTTACTACTGCTACTACTACTACTGCTACTTGCACTAGTACTACTACCACTACTACTACTACTTCTACCTCTTTTCTTCTGAACCACTGTTGTTGTTGCTGTTAATGCTGAGGTCGGCGGGTGCGTAGATTCCAGTATTGCCCCTTTCTTTGATGAGCGGTTTCCATCACCACCATTCTTCTTCTTCGTTGTTGTTGCTTCTTGTGTTGGGGCCTTGTTCGTCGTCGACTTTACTACTACCGACGACTTCTTCTTCGTGGCGGAGGAGGAAGTAGTAGTAGTAGCAGCAGCACCAGCAGCAGCAGCAGCAGTCTTAGAGGTTGATGCTGGTACTACTACTGGTGGTGGTGCTGCAGAAGAGGGTGTCGTAGTAGGTTGTTGATCAATATTGTTATTTTTAACTACTACTGGCTTCCTTGCTTCTAACTTTATCTGATCAAACGGATTGATTGTCTTAGAAGAAGACAACGCCGCCTCCTAAAGTATGAATATAATTATGATCATCCTCAACATTTGATTAATCTCTAGGAGCAATCCTCCTCCTCCTCCTCATCATCATCATCATCATCATCATCCATCATGGGAATCAATTATTTGACAAATCACAAATGATGTATGTCGAATTGATAAATCTGCTGCTGTCTCTCCTCTCTTTTCTTCTCCTTACATCATCATCAGCAGTAGCAGCTAAAGGGACCTCGCCAATAGGAATCTGGTATATAATTATTCGACGATGATCACAAGAACGAATAATACGACAAAAAGTCCTTTTCGTGTGCATTTAGGACGATGATGATATCACTTTTTATTTGCACTATTACTGTGCATACGAGTTTCAACTACTACTACTACTTCTACTACTACTACTACTACTACTACTACTACTACCCGTCGACGCCTGAGAGCTCTCACACGGCGGCGCCTCACTAATTGTGCCTAAGGAGGAGTAGTAGTAGTAGTAGTTAAAATAGTAGTAGTATATTAGTAGCAATAATAACAAATTAATACATGCTATGATGACGACAAGAAGATAGATAAAGGAAGATGTATAATGATGATGATGATGATGATGATGATACCGCTATCTACCACCTTATTTTTACAATAATTTTAATGATGATGATTCCAATCCTACTCCATTTACTATTAACAACTACTACCCATAGTCACCTCATCACAACGCTCAAATCTTCCGGGACCTGCATAAAAATAAAGTATTATCATAATAATATTATAAATAATCATAACAGTAATGATAGTTACTAGTGCTATTAAGCAAGCAATGATTGAGGTTAGTGTTGGGAGAAAGAAGAAGAAGAAGACCCCCCCCTCGATAGTTAGTAGTGCTGTCTGCCTCACTTTGTGCCCTTGACCGCGCGCAGCTTTCATCGTCATCGTCGTCTTCTTGTGCAATTCGCTTCTCGAATTCCTCTCGCCTCTGAGCAAGGAACGAATCCATCGATATTTTTTTGGTGAGAACCAAGATTATATTCGGTATTACTGCTACTACCACTAATACAATTTGTTAGTCTCTTTATCAGCAGATCATCATCTATACTGATTCATACTACTACATTGCTCGACTTAGATTCAAAATAATAACTTCACTTCCCTCCCCTCTTTATGATTCATTCAACAAATAAAATCACGTAATAGATAATAACTCGATGATAAAAATAAATAACCCATGTCTGAAACCCTCCTCTCTTAAATAATAATACAACTGGAACAGGGAACAAGAAGCTGGTGTTGTTCATGATATCCATGTGCTAGTAGTAGGCATATTCTAATGTACTATACCTCATTCGAGTGGTCGCTTCGTCTCTTTCGGCTGCTGCTTAGGATCTCCCCTCCACCCCCCCCTCTTAGTCTAGAAACTAGGGTCCTCCTCCCCCTTCTCGGGCATGAGGCTACTACTGCTGTTGCTGCTGCTACTGCTGTCCTGGTCTCAGCAGCAAGCTCATAATTACCCGCCGAGTCGTTTGTGTTCGCTACAAATGGCGATTTTATGCATGAAAGGATAGTAATCACGATAGAAATACACACTAGTCGTAGGTATAGAACGAATGATCCTCGAACGCTACTACGACGAGAGCGACAATGCTGCCGATGATGGTGCTGCTGTCTCTGCTGTGGTATCAGTCGCACTGTTTCTGACATTTACACTTTTTTTTAGCCAGTCTTAAATTCTTATATCAACAAAATAAGAGATTTAATGCAAAATATTTTGTCCACAGCAGGCGACCAATCTCCCTACTCCTGATGTTCTTCGCTTATAGAGAGGTTGGGCACACCGCAATGACCATCGAGTGGTCACCAAATTTCTCAGATAATTTTCTCACGGTTTCCTCTGGATGCTGCTGCTGAACCTTGACCTAATGAAACGGAAAATCAGTAATCAGCTCGAGAATGCGGGGGTAAAACATGCGCTCCACCACACACATTTGGATTATTCTTAAATTTAACTAAAGATCATTCATCCGATGACGAAACAGAGCAAAGAGTATTCCATAAACCAAGAAGAACTTTTATTTTAAATTGAGAGTGGGGACATTTACATCGCCTTTACACGACGAATGTATCTCCCTTTGCCGAAGAATCTAGCTAGCTTTTGTTCCAGAAGTAGGGGTGACGGACCAAGAGGCTGGCCGATCCTATTACCCAATGATCGGAATATGCCCATCCAACGTAGAATCGATTGTAATGCCATTTATTGGTAATAATGAATCAAAGGGCTAAATTCATACGAGATACAACCTCTAATTTTAGATTTTAGTATCACTTTCGGCAAAAAAGGAAATCTGGTGTAATTTGACCGTAGTTTGTCGCCAAAGTGAGTAGTCCTTAAATTCTTCACTAATGATGCTTCTTATTGATGTCGTAGCTAAATAAATAGGAAAAACATGATCTAGCTTGCGAATTTCCAACGGTCGCCAGTTAGGGGCAGCGGGGCAGCATTTTTCAATGATAACAAAATTTCGTGATGTTCACCTTGAAAGACATAGTATTAGGGCTACAAGTGAGATTTGAGGATATTTTTGCTATAATTTTTCCTTCCCTTTTGTCGTATATTTAATATAAAATGGATTTCCTATTAGTTTTACTGTAGGGCAATAATTTAGTAAATGGTTTGTTTTCCTTTGTCGCAGCATGTAATCTGGTAGTAGTGCTGCCCCCCTCCGTGATTTACCCACCGTGAAAAGGGTGCTATGGCTGACGGACCAGGTCCTTCGGCCCTTCTCGTCAGCTTTCTCCTTGTGATTGCATCCTGCTCTCCTAAGAGAACTGGGCAGGCGATTGGGGAATCATGGTCAAGTCCAAACGATGGAACGGGGGAGTCGGAAGCTCTCCTCCCTCGCCGTAGTGGAAGAATAAGACGTATGCTAAGAGGTCTAAGGGGTGGAAAGAGGATTAGAGAAAGGCTTTTGGGAAGGAGTGATTATGGCATCAGGCCAGAAGACATGAACGCAGAGAAGCACGGGTCGTAAGTCACATCACCAGCAGCTTGCGTGTGTTCTACAACCCTACAGTCATACATAGTTGCGAACAGGAGGAGGAGGAGGATTCCAGTAGTCAAGTTCATTAGCCTTATTAATGAGCTTCTACTTTTACCTCCTCCATGTGTTTCTATATCCCCGTAGTATTAGTACCACAAGGAAATACTGCTACGACTACCGAATGAATTGTTTCAATTTCACATTTGATCTTCCTTTTTTTCATCTATCACAAAAATTAACCAATCTTGGAACGCTATCGATTAATCTTTTACAGCGAATACGAGGATTTGTATGCTGATGAGCAAGAGAATTTCTCGGATATATTTGACGAGGACGGGAATGTAAAGTTTTCGGGGAGTGATTACGATGTTGATGAGAGCATGCGTCAGGTGGTGCATTATGAATTACTACGTTTGTTGTTACACACACACACACACACACACACACATATATATATATATATATATATCCCTACTTCCCCCCCCCCCCCACCCCTTCTCTCTCTCTCTCTCTCTCTCTCTCTCTCACACACACACACACACACACACATACGTTATTATGTGCCTGCTTTTTATTTGGTGATTTCAGTTACTTCCAGAGAAGTACATCGAGGACCCTGATGATTTGCCGGATCTCGACGTATCGGTATTTAGTCATGAATATTGTTTGTTGACGTTAAAGAAGAAAGTATCAAGGAGAGGGGGGGTGACAATAATATTAATTCCTATGATGATGATTACTCCTCTAATACCATACCACCACCACCAGCCGCGGAAGAAACAGCTTCCTTCCTTTCCAAAAGATTGGGCAGGTACACTACTACATCAAAACCATTAACAACTGCTGCTACTGGATTATTATTCACGATGATTTTGAATTACTTACTACTCCTTTTCAGAACGAATTTGCAGATACTGTAGTAGAAAAGGTGGCCCTCCTCCATGTATTTCCTAACTACTTGTGGTTTCAAGTTATTTTATCAACACATTATTCAAGTAGTTATGGCTGCTGCATTGTGTTGTTATTACCCAATAACAATTCAATAGTGTCATCGTTAGTCGTTAGTCTTTGTTCTTTGGTTTCTGCTGTGTCATTATAATAAACACGTGCAAATTCAGGCCACCCTTGGCGCAAATGTCCTATGAAAATAGAGGAAAAATTAGCAAAGGTTTGATGATTTTCTTGTTCTTGGTTGTTTTCTCCCTCTTCTTCTTCTTCTAGAGATTAAAATGATTGATTAATCCAAAAGGAGGTGCGACTCAACGTGATTGAACATGATTGATATCGTACCAAAAGGTGCGACTGAACAGCGGAAATAGACCAAATGTGAGCGCTATGTTGGAATCACATGAGCTTGGAGAGATGCACAAGAGTCGTGTTTTCGTTCAGTAAGTATAATCACTACTCACATCACGCTCCGCACCCTTTTAATGATCATCCATTCCATCATGTGGATGAGGAGGAGCTCATGAATACTTCTTCTCTTCTCTCTCCTCGTTTATTCTCTACTGCTTGCGCCAACCAAATAGCACTGTATAGACGAAGAAGATTAGATATTCTCATCTCATTTAATAAGCAAACCAACGATTGTATATGTACTTTACTAATGATCTACTAATGACCTTGATACCTATACATATGAACAAAATCAACGAATAATAATCATCCAATATTTCAACCAATCAACAAAATCAACGAATAATAATCATCCAATATTTCAACCAATCAACAAAATCAACAAATAATAATCATCCAATTTCAACAAATCCCCTCCCTTGCAATGTCGTCGTCTGTTTTCTTCTTTCCTCCTTGGACACACCACACACACACACACACATACTGAGAGAGAGAGAGAGAGAGAGAGAGAGAGAGAGAGAGAGAGAAGCCGTTGATTCTTTTCCCCATCATCAATCATCAATAAAACATAATTCATGATGTTTACATATATTCTGCTGTTTGTTGTCGTCGTTGTTCACTGATTTGCCGTTTGTTATCATCTATCTACCAACTGCCTGTTTTAAAATCGTGTGTATGATGTTATGTAATTAATTATCATCAGCGCTCGGTTAGCTGCTCTTTACCGCCCCCTTCTTCCAAGGAGATTGAGAAAAAAGGGTAGTAGTTGAGTGGTGGTGGATTATGAATAATTTGTGAGACTATTTATATTACTACTAATGCTAAGATTTGTTTGGATAGAGGATATAGTAAATTAACGGATGGTGATGATTAGCCAAAGATGATAGTGATGATTTATACTGAGAAGGAGAAGAAGAAGAAGAAGAAGAAGAAGAAGAAGAAATGAAATTGATGAAAGTTAGTATGGCAATATGATGGCAATGGGATGGGTAGCTACGATACAAATAACAACAATAATAATAATAATAATATGTGTCTTTCTTCTTCTTCTTCTTCTTCTTCTTCTTCTTCTACTACTACTACTACTACTACTACTACTTACACAATCAATATATGTATACACAACAGGGCATTGGATGTGTCCAGATTGCGGTATCTTGTGGAGACCAAAGTTCTCCAATTGCAAAAAATGTCAAATTAGCAGACCGAATCTACCTGTCTACATCGGAGATTTCAGGTACCAACTACTAGTCAACTACTACTGCTTTTGCGATTACATCGATGATGACGACGAATATACGCCAACAGTTGAGCTGCTGCTGCTGCTGCTGCTGCTGCTGCTGCTGCCCTTTTTTGATGGTGAAAGGGTTTTTCTTGTGTGTTGATTTCTTGTTTTATTGTATAGATTGATTTTTGTTTTTTTTTTTAAGTTAATATCATTTGCAATAGTATTGTTGATCTATTGATTCATGAAAGAATGATGGAAGTGATAATGTTATCTATCTCTTCAACCTAACTACTACTTCTTGTGTTGTTGTTACTGCTGCTATCGTGTATCCTACCACTAAAAGCCCTTGGGAGGACTATAGGCATCATCTGGATCTTTCCGCATCTGAATCAATTGATGTGTAATATTGATGACGACGACGAATATATTATAATATAATGATAGATGATCACTGAAAGAAGAACATTATAATATACGTGTGTTGTTATTGTGTATATTGTTTACTATTATACTGCAGAGCGCATCTATCGATTCTTTATCGTCCAAGGGTACCTTTTGGTCTTAGGGAAGGTGAATCATCGACGTGTATTATATTCACAATAATCGGAGTACAATACTGTGTTATATAAATTATGATAATCATGAAATGAGGTCTAATATAAGGATTTATTTGTGTGTGAAAAGAGGAGGGTGGGGGAGGGGGGGGGCAACAAAAACCCTTGCCCATGCACACGCACGTTTGGGATGCTATTTCTTGAAACATATATCAATACATTGATACAACAATAATTATTTGATGATCTTATGGGTTTATCCAGGCAGCTGGATATGCGAGCATTGTGGCGTTGTGTGCGATGTGAAGGCTACGGAATGCTCGAAATGTGGGACCAAGAAACCTAATTCTCAGCTTTTTCTAGGCGACTACAGGTTAGGATTACTGACGAATGATAACTGATGATGATGGCCCATCATGGCGTGCATTATTTGTCAGAATAAGTAATAATTCGAAAGTTATATTTTATGTTGTATCACAGGCCGTATGAAGATCTGAAGGTTCGTCTCGATTCTCCTGGAGGAAAAGATTTCCTCTTCCTGTAAACACTTTACACCGGACCGAAGCTCGGAGTGCTATCACACCTCACAAAATCTCAATTTTTGATAAAATCAATATTTTACCTACGCAAATAATATCGCGATGCACGTGCATTTATAGACATAGTGATATATGAGACGGGTGTAATGAAATATTTAAATTTTTCCAATGGTCATCCTAATATGTAGCTGTGCAATGCAGCGGCTACAGCGCTAAATAGGTATATATATATATATATATATATATATATATATATATATATGTATCAATAATTGAATGAAGGAATCTCTACCATCGCACACTGCTGTAGCATAATCAGAGAAACTACACATGGTGGGTGGTAATGATAATAAAAGTGTAGGAGAAGAAATACAGCTTCTGTACCATATATATAATATCACTGACACTTATACTACTACCTGTGGTATTTGGTGGTGGTGGTAGTAGTAGTAGTAGTAGTAGAAAGGTAGTAGTAAGGCATGAGTACGCTCTATCATTATAACTATGTTATATATGATTTACAATTGATATTAAAATATATAGGTACCAACGAAAGAGCACCATTTCCTATTTTAGGGTCAATCTAAGTCATCAGGAGGAGTTGTTATTGGCTATATTATTAAATATCAATTATTCAAAATCATCGTCATCACCATCATCATGGGTTGATCTATGAATTATTTAAATCGTCATCGCGAGTTGTTATTGGAAATATTGTAAAATGTGAGCTATTTAAATCATCAGGATACTACTTATAATTATTATTATAACTGGTGTCGCTGAACCATCATAATAGTAATCAACTGCTTGCTACTACTGCTAGATCGTATAACACACTGCTGCTGCTGCTGCTTCTTCTTCTTCTTCTGGTGGTGGTGGTGGTGTGGTAATATTGCTCGCTCTTGCTCTCTTACTTACATTTGTGAGGGCTCCTTGTAGCTTCTGACCTGCATTATGATGCATATTATACACACATATATATATATATATATATATATATATATATATATATATATATATATATAGTGTAGTGTGTGTGTGTGTGTGTGTGTGTGTAAGCATATGCATGCTGGGTGTTACTACTACTATTTTGGGTAATAAGTTCCAAGAATAAGAATTTTAGATAAGGGACATTATTACGATGTGTGCGAGATTGATATTGGAAGAAATGTCGCTGTTCTTTGTCCATGTTGTTGATGAATGAATGATGAAGGAAAATCATGAATAACTCATAGCAGTTTGCCTTTTTGATGATTATCTTCTCATAATACTTACTCCTTTTCCATCATCCCATACAAATTATTATCCCAACACCCTTTCATCTCCTCCTTCTCCTTTTTCTTCTTCTTCTCCTTCTTTTCCACACACCTAGAAGAGGAATAGCCCCAAGGATTGTCTGAACGTCTGAAAATCCTCTCCCTAGCAGCAGATAGAGTGTCATTTAGTAAGTGGAGTAATAATTAGTAAAGTAATGATATAATATAACAAATAAAAAACATCATCTTCGGTTGTTTAAATATTATATTCTTCAGAATGAAAGATATATGAAAGAAAGAAGGCAAGAATGAAGGAGAAGGAGGAGGAGGAGGAGGAGGAGGAGGAGGAGGAGAAGGAGGAGGAGGATCACTAGACAGATGATGACGAAGAGTGCTGCCATCATCATCATCATCATCATCATCATCATCACCAAAATCGTGATCATCAATGTTTGATGAGTTGTAAGCAATGAATCAATCAATCTATTCGATCGGTACGTCATGTGCTAACATCACCACCCCTCACCTACCTGTCTTATCCAAAGAAACAAGAATACTGAAGAAGATTGCCTAATACAATATTAGATGGAAGGTGATAATTATAGCAAGAGCAGCAGGAGGAGGAAGAGGAGGGGAGGGATTGGGAGGGGAGGGAAAGAAGATGAGCCATCACCAAAATCATAAGTAAATAATGATGGTATGATGGTTATATAGTGATGATATGTGGTTAAGTTGTCGGCCTCCCTTACATCGACATCTTCTTCTTCTTCTTCTTCTTCTTCACTATTATATCAATATACCGTGTATAAGTAAGCAGTAGTTTTTAGATGTAGTAGTAGTAGTAGTAGTAGTAGTAGTAGCAGTAATAATAACAATACCGTAGAAATGACGAGATTAGAAGTTGCGAAGGCCAGTGTTGGTACCTGTGCAGCAGCAGCAGCAGCAGCAGCATATATATGTTGTTATTGTTGATGATGGCATCGATCGTATTCCTAACTATACCAATCACACCCATCATCATCATCATCATCATCATCATCATCATCATTTTTATGCAGCAGCAACATCAGCGGTGATTGGTTAGTACAGCGTATTATTATTAAATTACGATGGGATGTGATAGAAGCAGCAAATCATTTACATTTTCGCACTAAGTCGTACCGCGACATTTTGAACAAGATCCGAGTACTCCTTTTGCCACATTTCCTGTGCCATCATCATCATCATCATCATCATCATCATTGTTATCATCATCGTTATCATTATCATCATCATCATCATCAATATATCACACTACTACTTATTCTTCTTCTTCTACTACTACTACTACTAGTAGTAGTAGTAGTAGTAGTAGTAGTAGTACTATTAGTACTATTGCTACTACCATTTGTTGATCATCCCATGAATTCATGTTGCTGGAGTATTCCCCTACACCACCATCATAATTGAGAAATAAACAACTAGTAGCTTAAGCGGTGACAACATGCAATTTATGAGGAGGAGGAGGAAGAGGAAGAAGAAGAAGAAGGAAAAACAATCATTTTTAAAATCTTTGAATATCATCCTTGTAGATAAAAGTAGTCATATAATTGTTATCGTAGTAGTAAAATTATTACTATTATTAATGATAATGATGACGAAGACAATTGCGTTAGTAAGAAAATGAAGAGTAATGGAAGAAAAAGAAAGGACAGCAAAAGTGGTGAGTATAACAGCGTCAAAGATAAAGAAAATGGGGTTTGAAGTAATTCGCAAATATTTGCATCATGTGTTCTTTATTTCTTAATTATTTCTCTTTTTTTGATGAATGACTGACCTAACTTGTCTATTATCGAAGACACTGCGTTGAAAGCCCTAATTGATTAATTGCGGAATAAGCAACGACTCGGTATTATGATCCCTATTACTATTTACATTTCTTATTCTCTGGAGAATAATAATGCATACGTGAAAATTCTACTACCTCATAGATATACACATCTATCAGAAACCTTCTTCTCTTTTATCTATTCAACTAACAAACTCATGCCTACTACTACTACTACTACTACTACTACTACTACTACTACTTTGTGGGATCATCGACACTGGTGGTGGTTGTAATTTCGTTTGAGTCTTTAGAAGTAGCATGTTGTCGCTGATATAACATAAAAGCCAACTTAACAAATGAAAACCAACTAAGACATGTATCAGATGAGTGATATTGAAGACAAAAGAGCTATTATATATCGTTCACCATAAGTACACATGTATGAAATAATTGATTGTTATATTCTTGTCGTCGTACAGGAAGTTTAAGATTGTGGGAACTCCTCCTCCTCCTCCGTCTCTGCAGGGACTGTGCTGGGAAGTATCGCCCGCATGAATATTTTTGAATAGCTGTTGGCAGGGAAGTTACGACTGCTGCTTGTAGGAGCAGTAAGTAGAGATTATTCGCTATAACAGGCATGTATTGGTCCGATGATGGGCAGAGAGAGTGCCTCTAGCTGCTGCTGCTTTAAGAATAATCACTTAGTTTTGTTATGATTATGTGCTTCAAATGCGGGGACTGGATGTTGCCTTGCACGTTTATGAACACGTTCCTCCTGCACCTCAATTATGAATTGTGCTTCTAGTTGGGTTATTGTTGTTGTAGTTGAATGAATGGGCGAGTTAGAGAGCAGCTTCCTCCTCCTCCTCCTCCTTTTCTTGGTAGGTACGATACTCGTCGACGTGAGGTGTGGTTTGACAGGCATAATAGCGAAATAATAAATTAATTTATCGGTCTCACTAGGTCTATGTGCTCTAATGTGACGCTGAGTTTCTAAAAACGACAACCGATTATACATGTCGCAGAACTATTATGTTACACATAAATATGACTACTCATACAAAATGAAGGTTGTCGTAGCCCAAAAATGAATAGAATATTCAAGTAGGTATTTCCCGCAAATTACAACTAAGCCCGCCACGCAGCCAATGTATATTTTCAGATTGAGACAAGTATTAAATTATGTTATTTTTGAATACGACCTGCATTCTAAATATCAAACTCATATGGATGATCATTCAAAGGCTGACAATACCAACCCATCCCACAACCTCGTAGTAGCACATACACACCCCGCTCATCTCAGCACTGAGGGAAGAAGATGGCGATTGCTGGTGTCCCACCCTCGCTGGTAGAACAAAGCAGTACTACTTTCCGTTTGTCTATTGTGTTCGTATTTATAATTTGTGCAGTCCTTTTCATTTTGTTTATTTAATGTGTAGTAATGATCATTGATGATCAATGTACTTCATGCACGCAGATCGTCGCTCTTTTCACATACTGTCCCCGGATTCTAATTAGCTACTTTGTGTTTCTCTGCGCCACACGTGAGTTTAATGGTCTAATGGATTTTGTGATCCCAACAGTCCCTGATCCGATGTTTGTAGAAATACATAATCTCCTTAACTGCTGCTGTCTTCTTAGTGTGTCGTGCTGTCAAGCGTCTCATTGTTGGTCCCCCCCAAGAGAATGTAAACAAGAGAGTCCTCATCATAACAGATTATGTACCTCCACAAACACATGGTAATTCTATTTTCAAAGTTGTTAAAGATCCTGCATGTTATTTGTTCATTAAAAAGGAATAATAAACCCTTTTGTTTCTCTCTCTCTCTTTCTTCTCCTCCCATAACACTCTGCTTTCTTCTTCTTTTGTGATCCCAACGTACCTTTTTAAACTCTTATCAGGAAAAGTAAACATGATATTTGAACGAGATCTTGTTTATACTACTACTACTACTACTACTACTACTACTATCACAGGCATCGCATTGAGGTTTCAACGATATGTAGAAGTCATGCGAGCTAGGGGCCATGAAGTCCACATCTTTTCACCAAAAATGAAAGGAGCATTCTATACTTCATTCCATCATCCCGACCTCCCATCTTTGGTAAATCCATACAATAAATGCAACAAGATGAGCTTCAGTGCAGGTATAAACTAGTACTACTACTACTCAAGTGTGAATAGACCACACAGTAGTTTTGAGGATGATGGATGGATGGATGGATGGATGGATGGATGATGATGATGATGAGCACACAGATGATGCATAACTTAAAGAGGAGGACGAGGAGGAGGAGGGGGAGGGGAATGAGGGGCTTCGTGGAATCATCTGCGGCAGCAGTTCATTACACTGCTTGTAGTTAATTACACTGCTTGCTTGCTTGCAGTATATTTATGACGACGCTACTGCTTATTGTGCATAATTTGAGCTGTTTGTGTATTAAAACTTGATTAAAATGAAAAAATAGATAAATGGCAAACTGAGGGGGGGGGGGGGGTCCTGTCGATGTGAGCTGTGTTTAGCCAACATGGATGCATGCCAAAGGAGGAGGAGGAGGAGGATAGAGCTAGCTGCTTCAAACATCACAGCAGTAGTAGTTAGTAGTAGTAGTAGTAGTAGTAGTAATTGCTCTGTTGCTCAAGTAAAAACCTATGATCACCATCATTAGTATCTATCATTCATCATCACTATCATCACCATCAGTTTCATAACCATCATAAGGTGTGAAGCTTGCATGGTATCTAGGAGCTTATGCTTGGGATGTCGTCCATCTTGTGTAAGAAGAACAAAGAGTATATATATTTATAGATAAATAAATGTAGTATGTATATATATATATATATATATATATATGGTGATTATGTATGTATGGTGCATAATTTGGTGGGGGGGGGATGATGACATAATGGATGGATGTTTGTCGTTCCAAGTTGTAAAAGAAGAGAGGAGACGATTATTTTTCCTTCATCATTATCTTCTTCTTCTTCTTCTACTACTACTACTACTGCTCTCACCTTCTCTGCTACTACTACTACTAATACGACTACTACTACTCTATTACTGGTAGGTATCCTTCACTCCTCGGTTGGTTTGTGCTGCCTCTTTGTGCGTGGCGTGCTATTCCTACATATTGCTCGCACCACGTCGATATGGAACTCTATTTCAAAAAATACACACAGGGGTACTACTACTACTAGTAGTAGTAGTAATAGTACTCAATCGATGTTGATTTTCCTTATCGAATATGTTGGTAGTAGTTGTTATCATGATTCATTCATTCTTTTATTCATTCATGAGATTGTTCAAGATTATGCATTTTCTTACGTTTCGGTTGATATTATATTCTTCCTTTTCATCATCAATCAATCAATCAATCAATCAATAGTATATTTCATGTACTTATTGTTGTTATTGTTGTTCCTTCCCATCTTTCTGTTGTTGATGTTATTATTGTTGTTGTTTACGTAAGTATTGCGTATAAATTGGGGACTTTCTTCTACTGGCAGTTGTTTAAATTTCCAGCTCAGCAATGGGGTACTACTGTACTATTTATAAATATATGTTTGTAACATGTGCTGCTTGTACATCCAAAGAATGGATGATGCATACGATGAGGGCTGTCATCAATTTGATCAGTGTACACTAACTTTATTATTATATTTTCTTCTTTATTTATTATTATTATTATTATTATTATTACTATTATTATCATGATTAGGTACTGTCAATGCTTCAATGACACAATGTTTTCTAGATGAGCATCTGCCTTTGGTATTACTTTATAGTGAGAAATTCATCATAATGATAATGATGATGATGATGAGATCTCAACTAGTTGGTAAATACTACTATTACTGAACCTGTTGTTGTTGTTGTTGTTGTTGTTGTTGTTGCTAGAATAGCGTCTTTGTCAGTGACAAAAACAACAAATATACCACTACTCACTACTAACCAACTGTTTTTCATGGTTTCTCCAACGCCACAATCATCCCCCCCTCCCTCGCTCAATCTTTCTTGGATGTGTATGATGTTTCATGGTGGTGGTGGTGGTGGTGGTGGTGGTGGTTGTTGTTGTTGTTGTATATGAATGATAGGCAAAAAGTGGTGGGTTGAGGACGGCAGTGATTCCTACAGGAGTACAAACAGAGCGGTAGTACTAGTAGTAGTAGTAATAATAAGTAGTAGTAAACATTACTAATAGTATGCTTAATAATAATAATAATAATAATAATAATAATAGCCATGTTCTCTTCTCACAGTAGTAGCTCTCATCTAAATCAAACTGGAAGATTATCATCATCAGCAGCAGCAGCATCATCATCTATTATTATTATTATTATCATCAGTTTTAATGCTGAAAGCAAAGAGCAGCGTTGTCGTGAGAGGAAGAAGCTTGTGGATAAATTAACTACTACTACTGCTACAAAAAATAGTACACGTCGTACTACCAGGAGTAGTAGTAGTAGCAGCATCTCAGAAGACACAAAACTACTTCTAATGGTGCAAAGGTAATAATAATATCAGTAATCACTATACAAACCAATCGATCAACAATGATGGTATTACTATCCTCATAATGTAGTGCTGCTCCTTCTTCTCTTAGCAATCGTATGTTTTCCTTCATTTCATATCCTCAATCTTCATGATTCTTAATGCTTGAGTTGTTATTACACCATCATCACCATCATCATCATTGCCCTAGTCAATAATGCGTCATAGGTTGAAATCACCATCATCATCAACATCATCACCATCATCATCAATAATGCGTCATAGGTTAGCATCATCATCACCATCACCATCACCACCAATTATGCGTCATAGGTTAGCACCTGAAAAAGAAATCCAGCGAGTATTTCCGGCCTTAAGACAGTTAAAAGGTAATAGTGGTAGTATTTGTTTGATGTGTGCATCCTATTCATGTATCATTTTATCCAGTATCTCACTGTTGTTTATCCTTTAATTACCTTGCCGATTTGTTGTTGTCGTCAGGGAAAGTGAATGTTCATTTAGTGATTGTTGGGCACGGACCTTCAGAGGACGAGTACGTATATAATGATGATGATGATTGATGATGATGTAATACTAACATTACTGATAACAGCAGTCTAATGTTACTATCTACTTATCACTCTCACCACCAGGTTAAAAGAGCTGGCAAAGGGCTTGCCTGTGACATTCCTTGGAAGGATTCCTAATTCAGATCTCCCTCCCTTATATCGAGCTGCTGACGTCTTCATCACATGTGATAATCAAAATAATAATAATCATCATCATCATCATCATCATCATCATCATAAAGGAAATACGCTTGATGATAAAACATAGAAGAATCATTTAGCAACATCACCCATAAATGATATGTTCTTCTCCTCATATGATGATGATGATGATGATGATGATGATGATTCTATTGTTATTGGTAATTTTAGGCAGTCGGTCAGAAACGTATGGACTAACAGTGTTAGAGTCACTTGCTTGCAGTACCCCTGTAATAATTATTAGTACGTATTAGTATCATCATCATCATCATTCAAGTCATATTTAATTGTGATGTGTTTGTGTGTTGATATTTATATAATATCAGGTTGTGATTCCACATTGTATAGTATTTGATGAGCTATGGAAGGGCAAACTGCCAGATAAATGGATTTTTGAAGCTGGTAGTAGGAGTAGTAGTAGTAGTGGTAGAAGGAGGAGGAGGAGGAGGAGGAGGAAGAAGAAGAGTGTAGTACGAACACCTCTTTTCCTCTATAACCCTTGAGGAGGAGGAGGAGGAGGAGGAGGAGGAGGAGGAGGAGGAGGAGGAAGAAGAGGAGTGTAGTACGAACACCTCTTTTCCTCTATAACCCTTCTCCTTCTTGGATACTTCTCCCAATCATCATCTTTTCTATCCTCATCCTCCTTCTCCCTCTTCAATGTCCTGGTAGGAAAGAACAACTCTCTGGCTGAGGCGATTGCAGCAGCTTCCAATTCAAATGCAAGAAAATGGTTATTACAAAACCCTGTGAAAGCAAGTTGGGAAGTTGCGACAGACACTCTATTGAAGCAATATGAAGATATGATCTTGATGAATGAACCAGTGAAAAGACGCCATGTTACGCTTGTCAATATTCTGGCTATCGTACTGAGAGTGGTAGCCATTGGACTTGCACTCTTCGTAAGCTATCATGTAATGAAGAATATATTACAACACATCATCATCACCATAAGAACAATAACGACAAATCCAAGCACAGATTGTGAAGAAAGAGCCCATTTTAATTAGTAATGAAAATAATCGATCGAGTACTTGGATTACTATTATCACTTTTCTATGTCCGGATATCGTATATATCAACTTCATGATGATGATGATGAAGATGAAGAAGGTCAGCTCTAGGCAAATAAATCGATAAGGAGACCTAATTAATCATTTATTTTCTCGAAATTATAAAAAACTTTAGGAGATAAAGATCTTACGGAGAACGTGGAGAATGCTTGACGCATGGATACCAGGATGATTATCTATCTCGTAATGTGTGTGTGTGCGTGTGCGTGTGTGTGTGTGGTGAGAAATTGAAAAAATAACAGACATGCAGGCTGTATGGTATGCTAGTCTCGTGCATTGTTGTGAAATTCAATGTTTTTTACTCACGATACGACATTGCGAACATATAAACAAATAACAGCGATGCACATTTAGATATCCATGCGGCCACGCAGTGCATGAGCGCGAAAGCAATGATAAACGTTCGAAGCGCTCGCAATTGGCGCCACTTTATGTGTGCTCGTGCATGTGCACCGAAACATGCATACGTACGTACCTACTAGTCTACTAGAGCTGGGCACAAACCTTTTTTTTTGTTTGGAAACGTGTTTGTTTTGCTTCTGAACAAGTGTTATTCGATTTGAACAAACAATGGCCACATGCACGTCGTCGCAAAGTCACTGGTGTTCGATTCATCACGTTCATCAATGCAAACAATGCTCGTTCAAACAAGGAAAATGTTTGCAAAAGTTTTCCTGTGGAAATCAATTTGAAACGTTTTCGAATGGTCACTGACGAAACAACTGACCAATTCCCTTCACCTTTGATTGGGCTAGTGTGGTTGCACGTCTAGACGTGTGGGCTTTCATTGTTTGTGTGACCAAGCTTGCATGCTTGCGTCTGTGTTGTGCGCAAGTGCTTTTATGTAGCTTGCATGCTTTTGCGCCTGCATTGTGCACTGCACTTGCATTTTGTCACGCTCATCGTATCTAGTCATGCATGCTCCCACTTGTGCGCTCCACTTGCACTTTGTCATGCTCCAGTGCTTACACATCTAGACATGCTCATGCCATCCCCTTCACCCTTCAACCGCTCATTGGGGTTGCTACCGCCTGTGCACACGCACGTGCACCACCACATGAGCGACAATCGCGAGTCGCGATGTTCGAAACTAAGAAACCACATTGCAATGCCTGATGCCACCTCCATCTAGCTAACCGATCTGCGTCTTGCGCGCGCAGTGCAGCATGCACAGACTCGAGTTTTGCTTCTTCTACTAAATGTTGTCTTCATTAACGGCTAATAACGTGCATCGCTTACATGCGTACATGAAAAATGAGATGGTTGTCATCATGGTGTTGCTCTCATGCGCGTGAATCAGCGAACAAGTAGGTTAATCGCCTGTGAAATCAAAAACCTTGTCTCACTTATGATGGGAATGGCACATGCATATTATTCTAACTTCTTACGATGTAGAAGGCATGTCCATGCGCACACGCAGTGCGCTCACATGCTGCACTACTACCAACAAAATGAAACAATATTTTGAAAGTCATTGTTCGCAGTTAAAATTCAACCATCGGTACGCATAACTGCAGTGAAAACCTCCTGACTAAGCGGTACTCTACCAACAGTCTTCATTCTTTTTTTGCCTGCTTTTTGTTTTTCAAGAAGCTTCTTTTTTCGACTTTCGTCACCCCCTCCCACAGTTTTTCCAGATTTGGTGAGTACATCTTTGCGAAATGGGGGTATTCTTTCCCTTGCAACGATTTTATTTCCAATACTGGCTTGTAGCACAATCTCGAAGCTTTGCCGATCAATAAGCTTCTTTAACTTGAGCAACAATGATCGTGCTTGTTGTTGTGAGAAAGACCGATGAACTATTACCGAGAGAGCATCGACAGGTTTACCGTTTATCCGAACCTCCATCTTTGTTAATAGGGAGACTTCGTAACTGAAGAAATGAGTTTAGTTTTAGCAACATCTACATTCTTCTGCATCATTTTTGTGTTAATTTTAGATAGAAATTAAACAGAGGTTTAGAATCTACATTAATTCACCTGAGAGAAAAACAAATTCGAAATATAACAATTTCTGACAGAACTTACCCTGCATCATCATACTCAAAGCTAGCAAATCCCGAGGTTGTTGCCTTCAACTTGTTGTAAAAGCTTGTGGCAACGATTTGTTGTAGCGGTATTCGATGGCGAAGCAATAATCGACCTTTGCCAAGAGCCGTAGAGTCGACGTGTACTCCTCTTGAATTGCGACATAAATCCATTACAGCTCCCAAATGCTCGTTGTGAGCAATGATAGTTGTTTGAACTATTGGCTCAGCAACCTCATCTATAATCTGGAAAGGTTGAGGGGCAGGAGGAAGATTAATATTAAGATAGAGAAAGATAGAGAGAGAGAGAGAGAGAAAAAAAAAACAGTTTATATTTAGGCATTATTTAAACTCATACATGAACTCCTTACTACATACATAAACTTGTTCTTGCACACATATACAGACTAATACACGCACAAAGAGAGAGAGAGAGAGAAGGAGAAATAAATACACATATATGTACTCATTCATTTAAAATACAAACCAAATATGATTATATGTTTATATATATATATATATATATATATATATATATTATTCAACTATAACAAACATATAGGTATCAGTGTTCATAAAAAAAAAGCCAAATCGTACTGATTGATCAGGAAATTCTCCAGCTGAGTTCACAATCAATGATCTATCATTTTCACCAGAGTCCTCTGAACTAGTAGATTTGCTGCATCTATTAAACCATTAAATAATGTTGTAAAAAGGAGACCCATTATTATTGTATACGGCAAGTGTTTCTATATAGCTTTAGTTATTTTAACCTTAAAAATAGGAAGAAATTATTTGGATATATAATAACAATGTGTACTTGAATGATGCTGCTCCAGCTGAGGTTAGGGAAACACGATATGGGACTGTTGGCGCAGTTACCTGCGAGGATACAAGAACAAATAAATACAGACAGTTTCACATTCATATCTGCTTCAACTACAGAACTTCCTTTACTATCTATTAATGGGTTTGTAATAATCTGTCTATGATCT